>APFE031330770.1:316819-349655 GCA_000404065.3 Pinus taeda | reverse complement strand
GCAAAACCACTCTCTATGGGGAGTGAAGTGAAAGGATGCACTTGAGTCAATCAACCATGCCTCATGATCTACATGTGTACTTGAAGAAGAAGCCAAGTACACATCCCCACCTTCATCCAAGGTGGTTTTTGCCTCTGTAGAAGGAGCATCATCAGATACATTTCCTTTCTCAGGAGCTTTAGATTTACAGTCCATTTTGTAGTGCCCTTCCTTTTCGCATTTCCAGCACACCTTTACAGGTTTTCTTGGTGATTTAGATCTCCCTCTAGATTTAGATCTCCCACTCGAGGACTTTTTTTGTTTCTATTTTGCGTCCATCCTCATACAAACAAGGCATCACCATTTTGTCTCCTCCATATTTTTCTGTCTCATCTCCTCTATCAGCAAGGATGAGACTATTTCATCAAACTGCAAGATAGTTGCATTACTACCTATTGCAACAACTACACTATCCCACAAATCTGGTAGAGAACACAACAAACTGATGCACTTATCTTCATTTAAAATTTTAATATCAACAGATAATATTTGACTTACCACAATATTAAATGCCTTCAGATGCTCTGTCACCGAGTCTCCATATTTCATCCTCAAGTTATAAAACCTTTTCCATAGGAACAATTTATTCACCAGAGACTTAGATTGGTACAAATTCCCTAACTTGTCCCACAAAACCTTCACCGTAGCTTCCCTTGATACATTCAAGAATACTGAATTTGAGACACACAATCGTACTGTGCTTTTTGCCTTCTGATCCAACTTCTTCCATTCTTCATCAAACAATGTTGTTGGTTTAGTACCTGGATCTACCACGATCCACTGATCTTTATCCACCACCAGATTCTTCCTCTTGAGTTTCCACAACTTAAAACTTTGACCATTAAATTTCTCGATCTTTATCTTTCCACTGCTCGCCATCTTTTTTCACCACCACAAGAATCGATCTGGTAGATCTCCCACTGAACATGGTCTACCATAAGCCCGAGCAAAACCCCTCAGCAGCAAAGGCCTCATCTTGAAGCAAAAACAACTTTGATCCCAAATATAGGTTTTAACCTCGTATAGAAATTACCTGCATATCAATTCTAAAAATAGAAAATAAACAATGGTGAGAGCATAACACATAAAACAAATATACATAGAGATTTTCACCTAGATCCCAAAACTGAGACTACCAGATTGATTTTTCATTATGTTCCTTTCAATGTTACACTACATATATACACATGCTGAAGCATCCATAGACCCCAATCCATTAACCCTGGATTAGAACATAATCGTAGTTCCCTTGACCAGATCTACAAAATACCATGGAATGAAAACCATCGCGCCCAAAACCATGTGTGAAATCCATGCACAAAACCATAGGTAGGTCTACCCACCTAATATAGGGTCCAAAAAATTTTTCCGAGGGCGTTGTCCCGCACCCCGTGCAGGGGGGCTACCGCCCCCTTGCATACCCCCCATGTGACCTCCTGAAACAATGTACAAGGGGGATATCACCCCCCCGCACATGGGCTAGTCGTGGAAAGAATATAACACAACCCAACAACCTCATTGATGCCACGTCAACCAGTTGAGGTGTCTTACGATAATTTCTTCAAACCAACGACAATTTCTTCAACATAACCACACGACATCAAACACAAACCCCACAATTTACAGTGTTAAGAAAGAGTTTTTGGCTATCCCAACTGAAAAAACCATTAGGGAACTGGGGGTTGATCATAAATCTTGCTCATTGAAAGGACTCATTCTCAGACATCAACCAGACCTGATTCTTCTGCAACAAACTATGATCTCTAGGGAGAGATCATGAGAAATCCTTCTTAACATTTTCCCAGGGTGGCTAGTCTGTGCTACCAGCTCAAGTGGACTTTCTGGTGGATTAGCAGTGGCTTGGAAGCCTTATAGTCTTAAGCTCATGGTTTATATGAATCATGAATGTATCCTTTTAACTGGTCACTCCTGGGGATCAACCTCTCAACTTCATATCATCAACTGTTATGCACCATAAACAGACATACAAATTTTTTGGGACAGGGTTATGGAGATCGGTAAGCTAGATGCTTCCTCACTTATCGTGGCTGGTGATATCAATTTGATAGTGGAAAGCAACGAAAATTGGTGTCACAAGGTGAAGTCTGATTCCATAGAGACATATTTTAAATCTCTTTTCTATACTCTATCTCTTCGAGACATTTCTCCACCCAAGACCGTCCCTACATGGAGTAATGGCCGAATTGGGATTGATTACATCTCTAAACGTCTGGACAGATTTTTGGTTAAGGACTAATTAGCTTTTGGTCTGGAAGATCTCAAATCTTTGATTATTCCTTCTTTTACATCAAACCATCTCTTGATTATCCTCCCCTGGGTAGATGATACTCGTTGCAAGACTCTCCCTTTTAAATTTAATCATTCATAGTTGGTGCATAAGGAATTCATTGAAATTGTTCACCAAGTTTGGAAAGGACAAACTACATTGTCGTGTCCAATGGATAATTTAAGCAATAAACTGCAACATCTAAAATGGGAGGTTCGGAAGTGTGTTAAAGAACAAAGAATTCCAGATTTCCAGACCATGACATAGAAGCCTCTCTAAGGGACCTATTTGATCTTGCAACCCCCTATTTACTTATGAATTACGCAAGAATCAGATCTTGGCGGAAGCCAAGAAGAGAGTGTTTTATAAGGCACAAGAAGTGGCATGGAGACTTAAAAGTCATGCAATTTTAGTAGAACCTAGAGATAGGAACATGAAATTATTTCATATATTTGCATCTAAGAGGCGGAAGGAAAATGGTATATGGAGTATTCGAGGAGAAGGGGGTTATATTTAGACTTCGCAATATGATATTGAGCAGACTGCATACCAACATTTCAAAGCATTATTCTCTGAAAGATATCTCTCCTTTCATGCTCAAATGGACTTTATCAATCTTTTGCCTTCAATGCTACAAGAGTTTGAAAATCACATTTTGGGAAGACCTATCACGATTGAGGAAATCCACAACTTTCTTCATGCCTGGGCCAAGGGTAAAATTCCTAGATTGGACGGTTGGGGGGTTGAGTTATTAATCCATTTTTTTGATCTTATGTCTCCGGATCTATTAAAAGTAGTGGAAGAATCCATGGTTAAGGGTCGTATATCAGGTTCCATTAACGCTACCTTTATTGCATTAATTCACCAAAAAGAAGAGCCTGAATTCCTTTCTTGAATTTCAACCCATCTCTCTCTGCAACTCCGTTTATAATTTGATCTCTAAACTCATTGCTATCAAGTTTAAAACTTATCTCACTGACCACATTTCACCATAGCAGTCCAAGTTCCTATTGGGCGACATATACAGGACACAGTGGCCATAACAAGAATGTCGTCATTCTATTAAGGTCAAAAGACACAATACCTGTCTCGTGAAGATTGATATCAGTAAGGCCTTTGACAACATCGACTGGTCTCAATATTCAAAATGTCAATTGGATTTTGGCTTGTGTATCTTTTACCAATTTCACTGTAATTATTAACGGTCTCCGAACTACATTTTTCAGAGCTTATCGGGGATTAAGGCAGGGTTGCGCTCTATCCCCCATATTGATTTTACTTATAATGGGAGCTCTGAGTAGAAAAATTATGGATTTTAGAGACAAGGGTTTGATTAAGGGCATCAAGATGACTAGATAGATCAGTGTAACCATTTGATATTCGTTGACGACCCTCTGTTTGGTGGTGAGTCTACTTTTTTATAATGGTCACATTTCCACCACATTTTATCCTCTTTTGGATATGCCGATGGACTCATTAAGAATTCAAGAAATATGAAGTGATATATGCACATGTGACAAGGGGTGATATTGATTGGATTTGTGGTTTATTCGAGATCACTACTCGGCTATTGGATTCTTGTTTTCAATACTTGGGTTTTCATATCAAGCCGAACCAATATAAAAATGGGTATTGGAGCTGAATCGTTAATAAATTTGATCACAAATTAAAGCACTATACTTTCAGGTGGCTCTTTATCAGGGGTAGGTTCATATTGATCAAATCTGTCCTACAATCTTTATCTGTTTACTGGATGCACTTATATATGCTACCAATGGAAATCATACACAAAATCGCCGTGATTTTGGCTAGATTCCTATGGTCTGGTAAATAACCCTCTTGTAAGATCCATCTCACTAGACTGTCTCTTCTAGCCAAAGCTGTCAACAAAGGTGGTTGAGGGATATTGGATACTCTCCCTTTTAATATGGCTCTCATCTACAAAATTCTTTGGAGAGGACTGTCAGGTAGGGGCATATGGTCGCTGATTATCAGAGGAAAATACTTGGCTTACGAGGATTATGGAGTTTAGATTAAAGATGGTGCGAAAAATTCCACTTCATCCTCATATATTTGGCGTAGTATGATGAAGCAAAGACACTGGTTATTTGCAGGACTTTGCTAGGAGGTTGGCAATGGAAGTAAGATAAATATTGGATTGGATACAGTCAGAGGATTACAGGGGGTGTATACTCTATCTGTATCTCTTCTTCAACATTTGCATGACAAAGGTATTTTTCTATTTTCTCATATTGTTTCTTTTCGAGCTCTTTCACCTAATATACAATATTGGATCTGACAAAAGACATTGATCTATCTAGATGTTTGGCTATAGAGTGGACCTTATATATTAGGTAGATTGAGGTTGTAGGCATATTTATCTCAAATGATATGGGTTGGTCAATTACATAAGAGACAGATTGCGCCCAGCAACATTTGTAAATCCATAACCATCTCTACCAATTCTGTTGAGGATTATTCTTGGTATCACAAGTCTTGGAAATGGGACTTTCCTCTGAAGCTCAAATGCTTCCGTTCGCTGGCCTTGCATGATAAAATTTTCACTTTGGAAGAATTTATCTTGCAGAGGATTCATCGGGCCTAGTATCTACATTCTGTGTATGCATCATTCAAAGGATGTCAATCATCTTTCATTGAGGTATCCTGTTGCCACTGAAATTTAGAATTAGATAATACAAGCTCTGCAGATTGATGGTGACTGGAATCATCATTTTCTGATGGCATGTTTCAAACATTGGTTTGTGTCTCAACAATAATATGGCACCTTGTCCTTCTTCATCATTTGGGGCATTTGGCATTGTAGGAACCATAAGATATTTGAGCACAAGTAGGTAGACATAAGGCACTCTGTCCTGGGGATCATGTCATATTTTTCTAAAACAGACCCCATGAAACATGTTATAAATCCGCAACAAATCATTTTACAAAACGTTTGGCATAAGGTCTCGATCGGTTTCTTTGATGGGGCCTGTAATAATGGACAATGCGGATGTGGTGTCCTCATTGTTACTGAGCCTGACATCTATCACCATTTCTGGTGGGAGGGTGGTAGAGGTACCAATAATAGGGCGGAAATCATCGCATTATGTGGGCTACTATTTACCGGTAGTTGGCTTAACATCAATATACTTCAGGTATTCAGAGATTCTAAAGGTTGCATAGACTGGATCAATGGTCTCTTGTGCTTTCAACCTCCTCTACTGGCATATTGGATGAAGCGATTCCACATTCTAATTGTAACATTTCAACTCATTGACTTCAAACATATCTACATGGAGCAAAATATCACTGCTAACTTGCTCTCAAAAAGAGGCGCTTCATCAACACCTAGGGTCATTCACTATGCCAAATATAACGATGACTCCAGAACTGCTACTAGCACCATTCCTACTTCTTAGATTTTCTCATTTTATGATATTTTGTAATAAAACCACTTGGCTTTTTGAATTTGTCTATATGTTGAACAATAGATGAAGGAACATAAGATGATAGTATTATAGTTGCAGATTTTAGACAATTTTTGTAGAACTCTATTTTTTTTTTTGTAGAGACAATATGAAATATACTATGAAAGAACTATGTATGATATGGCCTAGGGAAATGCTTCCCTACCAGACTTGGTCCATTTAAAAAAAACAATGTTTTAAATCCTATACACGATTTTTCCCTATATAAAGCACGTGTACACGCATGAAAGTCTAAACCCAACTCGCATATATGTGTTAAAACATTAAAAAATATATAATCTCCCTTAATTTGGGCGGAGTTTACATGTTTGACCTGATACTCACCTGCTATAGCTCATTGCCCAACTGTTTCCCAATTGAAAAATTTAATTTGGAGAAGTATAAATTTATCTCCATGGGAAGGCCTAAGAGAGGAGAAAATATTAGATATTGATATTATAGTTGATTACATCCCTAATCAAGTCTGAAGATATACCTGTGCCTTCTACATTCCCAAGTCATAGGAAACCCTTGTTTCCTTCTTGAGATGTCCATCATCCCTTCATGATATCTTTGTGTATACTTATGGAGGAGGATTGCTGAGGCCTGGGCAAGACAGATCCATAGGATGGTTTCTCTTGGAGCCGACAGACGACTCAGGTTGTAGTTCTTTCGTATTTTCTTTAGCTTATATTAATAAAGAGGTGTTGTCTTGTTCCTGATGATCATGGTATTTATGTATTAATTTATCTTATGATTTTCTTATAAAATCTCACATTAATGCTGATTTGCTTTATATGATCTAACACTTATATCATTAACATGATTTCTATTACTGTTGTTGTATATGCTTTACTTGAATGAGTTACATGTTTTAAGGCATTAGAAGAAGCAAAGAGTTTGGACCCTACGAGAATGACCTCAAACGTAGGACCTCTGGGTAATACCTCTTCTTCCTACTTCAATAGTTTAAGTATTATGATTGCTTGTTTGTGTGTTTCTTTATGTTGTATGCACTCCACTCTGTTGGGTTCTCAACCCAAGACCCTAGGGTGATTCTACACATAACATGTACTTTCTTTTATATATTTCCATATATAAAAGAAGTCATTTTTTTCTACTGGAAAAAAAGTTCAAAGGCATGAGATCTTTCTAACTTCTCCGCAGTTCATTCATTTGGGTGAAGTTTATGAAAAAATGACGAGTTTCACTTCAAGTTCGTGCTGTCAGGTAGGTTCTTTGCCTTTTTCTTATAATTTAGTAAAATCGATTTCCAAAATTTAGATATAAAAGTGATTTCCAAAATTTAAAATATAAATGTTAGTTGTAATACATCTATATGTGTTATAATTGGTATTTGCAGATTTGTTATTTTTTATTTTGTTGTTTGAATCTTGGATTCCAATTAATTTATTCTCAGAGAACTTGTGTAAGTTAAAGATATTTAAAATACTAGAGTATAAATGTACTTTTTATCGAGTTAATATTTTATTTATCTAAATTTCAGAGTAAGTGTCTGTGTTGATAATACTAGGCTCGTATATAAATTGATGTTTTTTTAGGTGTTGTTATGTTTATTGAGTTCCTCAGGTACAACACTGTGGTAATACCATGATAATCTTCATAATTTTCCCATTTTCATTCGATAATATTAAAATAATGCTCATATATTTTGGATTTTTTTCTCTCTACTTCTTTTGGGACATATTTCATTCCTAACAAAGAGAGAGAACATTTCCTGTGCACAAATTGAAACACAAAAGAATGGTATCGAGTTTTCTTATAGAGTAATTCCATCAAAGAACGGATCAAGAAACTTCCATAAAAACGTTTACGAAAGTTCAAACAATAAATATTCCTTAACTATTGAATCCTTATTTGGGGTGTCCTCTATTTGAACAACAACCTCTGAGAATGTTTTTACTTCAATATGGTTTGCATTTACTTGAACTGCGAGATTATTGGTATTGATGTTTGTTTCTTTAGTTTGGACTGCTACATTTGGAGATTTTGATGTTTCCTTTGTGACAAGTTCTTTGAACCCATTCGTCAATGATTTATTCTCATCCTTAAGTTTTTTAATCAGTCTGAGAAGATTTTGATAATGATTTTTGATACGTAAGCATTTCTCATTCTCTGAGTCAAATTTATTTTGGTATTCACGCTTCTCATATTTAAAACATTTGATTTGTTCTACTAATGTTTGGTTAAGGCTCTTTAAATGTATATTTTCTTCTTCTTGTTCTAAGAAGCACTCATTGAGTTCATTATTTGATGCTTGAACTTTCTTGACTTATTCGAGTAGCTTTTCTTGGTGATTTCCAAGGCGCAAAATTTCTTGGTCTTTGTTGCAAATGATTTCTTCAAGCTCTTTTTGCTTCTTTGATATAGTTTTTTCATTACCTTGAAACATCAAGTCTGAGATATCCTTAAAGTTTTCTAATAAAGATTTTATTGATTTTGATTTACTTGTTATGTCTCGAAACGTGGCCATGTTCTCTTTATAAGGAAACACCAAAAATTGTTTCTCTATGTTTAACATGAATGTACCCAAATCCTTAAACCATAGTTGTCCGAGTATGATGTTTGTCTTTTTATGCGACCTTAAACATGAAATCGAGATATGTACTCATAATTACATATTGTCACTTGTAGATCACTAATTTTATACTCTTTTTGGTCAAAAATATTTTCCTTAACACCAATGCTTAGATCTGGAATTAATAGTTGATTTTCCAAGTTGATGTTGATATCATTTTTATTATTGCTTGGGCTGAAAGTGACATTAAATTCTCTTCCTTGGATACTTCCTTTTAATGTAATTACTTCGTAATATGTAACTGAAAGACTATTATAGGAAAATCTTTATTCCTTCGTCATTTTAGAATTGAGCTCCATCATTTTTTTCAATAATTGATTCCATTTGTTTTGTCGAGATGACTTAAGGTATTATGTAATCTAAATATATACAATTTCTTTTAATTTGATGGATTGTGAACTCGTAGCTATCAATTGGAATATTCTCCAAATTCACCCTTTTATGTTTTATAAGAGTTTATATCTTCCCTTTAATCCACTAAGGAATAAAATTTATTATTGCCATTTTCTTATATTCACTTATATATATTTGAATGTTTCTCTTTAAACTTATATAAAGAGATATGCTTTCACGTAACCATCTTAATTTTTAATAATTTTTTTAAAACTTTATATTCTCTCCTTTTTTTGACTTGAACTTTTCGTTAAAATACCTCTTTATAATATACAACTTCTCTTTATATATCTTTTATTTATAATCTTTTCTTTTTTCTATTTGAAAAGTTACAGCCCTAGTGAAATGTGGTCATTCATCTATTTGGGGTATAATATAAAATATATGTTCACTTATGTTCTTTTAACTCGGTTAATTTTTTCCATATAAAAGTAGAACTTACCATTCACATATAAAGTTTTTGTATTCTTTTTGTTTTTCTTTTACCTTTAAAATACCATGAGCAATTACCATGGGTTGCTAAAACCACGAGCTTGTAAACCACTTAATGAAAAATCAAGATAATATTATATACTCTTCTTTCTCTTACGTATAGTTTTAAAGATATGTGGAAAGATTCCCTCTTAACTTTATCATGCACTTTATATTCATAATGTAGAACATTTTTATATATATGAATGTTCTCCAAATTTTACATCACACTATATATATTCTTTTTTTTTAATAGTAATATTTTAATATGATTTTTTTTTTTTTTTTTTTTTTTTTTTTTTAATTTCTTTATGTACTTTTTTCTTTGACTATCTTCTTTTTTTCTTTATTTAATTTTTGTTTAATGGCCAAAGGCCTTTGACGAATTAGTGACGGAGAAACTCCCAAAAGTGTAATGAAATGCTTCAATCTCGACGACAACAATGTTGACAAAACTTGGATGGCCAAAGATCTGGATCGGAGAGCGTGACTCTGTGCAGTGGTAGAGTGGCTAGAGGATCGAACTACGATGATACTATGTAATGACCAAAAATCGTATATGCAATGAAAATATTTAAAATACTTCATAGACAAAGACATCCATTGTAGGACAGTAATTGTAAATGGTATATTGTATAAAGAATTGATGTAGGATTGTAAATGAGAATGAAGGTCATGTATATATAGCTAGATAAGTATCCTTTCACTAATGATTATGTCTTCCGGAACACACTTTTTCATTAATTGCTAACTAATTAATCATTAATCTTATTTGTTGTCTTTACAAATTTGAAACCGAAATAAAATATTATCTCCATCATTAACGAGTTTGAAAATTAGAATAAATTTTAGAAAAGATATCGTTTATTTGGTAGCTTTCTTTAAATTATGTTGGTTATTTTTTCATTCCATTCCAAGTAATGAACACATCACTGAATATTTATTTTCTCTTTTGTTTTGGATAGATCACGCCAACAAAGAAAACACATCACTGACAATCACTTCCGTTTTGAAATATTCCATAAGTTTCAGATTTTATTCGCTGAATAGATAAGCCAGAAATTTTATTGCTGTATTATGATCTTATTAAATTTCATTTAGTTGATATAGGATATAGCATATTTTTGCCCGCAGCTCGAAGTTTCAAGCTTGAGGGTAGGTCATGCAAATGTCGTATGCCATGACAAGAAGGATGCACCGGTGCCTAAGAATTAGGTTATAATTCCACAGTTTAGAAATTCAGTAAAAATTTGAAATATTAAGTGTGTGTCTAGAAAGCTTTAAACCTATTAAAACAATAACATATGCACTTTTCATCCTCAATTTCTACTTTAAAATTTCGCTTGGTTCCGAGGTAAAAACTACCATCAATTTCAATATTGGTCTAGGTCTATCATCTGTGTTTTCGGGATTTTATAGCAGTATGTTGTGTAATAAAATTTCTGAATTAGTAAATTGGTTATTAAAGGTTTACAAGCATGAGATTTTCCAACTTCTTTGCAGCTCATTCGTTCGTAAACTGACCAGTTGCACTTCAGGTCTTCGTTCGTAAACTGACCAGTTGCACTTCAGCTCATTTTTATAAATTTAAATATAAAAATGATTTCCAAAATTTAAGTGGTAAGCTGTTTTATAATTCTCTTTAAGTTATTCAACAATTTTTTCATACTTTAAATGACCAATGTTTTCAATCCAGAGTAAACTTAAGTAAATTCAGATGTTTTCATAAAATTCACACAGGTGGCATGATGGTTTTAAATTCCCAAAGAAAATTTAAATGGGTGTGGTGATGTACTTTGGAATAGTTTATCTTCAAAATAAATAGAACTTGACTTTATCAATGATTTCCAAAATTTAAGTAGTAAGCTGTTTTATAATTCTCTTTAAGTTATTCAACAATTTTTTCATACTTTGAATGACAAATGTTTTCAATCCAGAGTAAACTTAAGTAAATTCAGATGTTTTCATAAAATTCACACGGGTGGCATGATGGTTTTAAGTTCCCAAAGATAATTTAAATGGGTGTGGTGATGTACTTTGGAATAGTTTATCTTCAAAATAAATAGAACTTGACTTTATCATCTTCTTCTTTCTTTTTTTAACTGGGTGCGAAATTGACTTTTGAATTTATCATCAATATTTTTTTAGTTTTTGAGTTAGTCAATTTTTTTAGTTTTCAAGTTGTTTTTGGAAAATTTTTGGAAGTTTTTCTGGTGTAATTTTTCTAAAATTTGACAGTGATTTATTAAAATCACAAGCTTGATGGGTAACTCCTACATAATCAAAGTGCTCTAGGGTTTTTCAAGGTGCTAAATCCATATATATAGTGAAAAACCAGTTTAAATAACACAAATCAAGATTTCATCTCAATTTTTTTCCGCCAGATTTCGGCACTGGAAGTCCAAAAAGTTGCAGTGAAGACAACTTCTTTAGTATTAGGATGACATATTATCGATTTTTATAGTTATTTGGTTTCCTTATTTTTTCGATTCGCAATTAGGAAATATGGATTTTGAGTTAAATTTTAAACTAGTATATTTATATAGAGAAATAATAATGATTATTGATTTTTTTGGATGGTGATATTTTCAAATGGATTGTTTAAACAAAATATATACTAGCGCAACCACACTCACTAATGTGATTGATATACGCCGATAGACATACATGAAATATATTTTCAACTACATTTAATAATGTGATTAATATACGCTGATAAGCTTATATCTAACACATCAATAATTAACCATTTATAATATAAAATGTTTCTAAAAAATAACAATTATAATTCTATGAATAATAACATATGGTTATTATATTATATGTTAATATAATATATAAATTATGTTATTATATGTATTAATATTAATATATTAACAATTAATATTTAAATTATAACATAATTAACATTTTAATATAATAATAAGAAGATATTTCGGAAAAAATCACACATAGAAAATACATTTCGCTCTCATAAAATATTGAAAATAATAAAAATTATAATAAATATATATATAAATAATAATTAACTATATTAATAATATATAATATAATAATTAATATATATATAATTATATTTGTATTAGCATTATAAATGATAATATTAAAATAATATAGTTTATTATTAATATATATAATAATAATAATAATATTAAGTATATATATAGAGTGTATATTACATTTAAATATATATATAATTATAGTAAAATTTATAATTATAAATGAAATATATATTAATAATAATAAATAATTAATATCAATATTAAATTTATAATATTAATTTACATTAATTATCTTGGGTTTAAAATATTAATTTTGGTTTATAATCTTTTGAGGTTTTAGTATTAATCTCTTGGGTTTTTAGTATGAATAATACTATATCATAGGAATATGAACCCTTAGATTAATAAATCTAACTAATTGATATTACAAACTCAAGAAAATAATGAACCAAAAGGAATGGTATTAAATCTAAGAGATTAATACTATAAACCATAGGAATATGGATCTTCATATTGCGTCTTAGGAATATGAACCCTAAGATCAATAAACCCAATATATTGATATTATAAACCAAAGAGAATAATAAACTCAAGGGATTAATACTAAAAACGTGAGGGAATATAAACCCTAAGGGAATAATGTTAAACCATAATACTATAATCCCTAGGTATATAAACCATAAGATAAATACTATAAACCCTAAAATAAACATGGTTGACCATTGTCACAATGTGATGTTGGACCTTGGTTGACCATGGTTAATTTTTCTATTGAGACAATCTTTGCCATAATGTGACATTGTACCATGGTTGACCATGGTCGACCATGAGTATAAACCCAAGCGATTTATATTAATATACCTAGGGTTTATACACTTAAGGTTTATAGTATTAATCCATTGGATTTAATATTATTCCCTTGAGTTTATATTCCCTAGGGTTTATAGTATTAATGCATTGGATTTATTATTCCTTTGAGTTTATAATATCAATCCATTGGGTTTATTAATCTAAGGGTTCATATTCTTAGGGTTTATAATATTAATCACCTAGTTTTAATATTATTCCTTTGGGTTTATTATTTCTTTAGGTTATTAATATCAATCCATTGGGTTTATTAGTCTAACGGTTCATATTCCTAACACAACTACATTTACTAATGTGGTTGATGTACATCAATAGTTGTATATGAAATACATTTACAACCACATTTATTAATGTGGTTGATACACACCTATAGGCTTATATCTACCACGTAAATAATTATTAAGTGTATATGTAAATGTGTCTTCTAAAGATTGACCATTTATGATTATTAACAATTTTATAAATAATAACCACCATATATATAGTTATTATACTAATATTATATTATATGTTAATATAATATTATGTTATTATATAATACTATATTAATATATTAACAATTACATTTGGAACTATAACATAGTTAACATCTAATATAAAATACATTTAGTTCTAATGAACACCTTAATGATTAATAAATATTATAAAAAAGTTATACTATATTAATAATGATGATGATGATGATTAACATCCATTAAGACCAATGTGGTTTATCGGACCTCAAGAAAAGAGAGTCTAATTGTCATTCTTCAAAATCTTCTTTCTGTGATCAAAAAGCATGGAAAGAAGCGTTCCAAGATCACTATAATTGGGCTGGCTTAATAAGTCAAGAATATTGGAGGTGTCGATGATGACAGGGAATTGAGAGCGAATGTGGGCAAGAGCCGAGCAGTCTAAACGGAAGTACTTTTCATCTTCCACCTTCTTAATATTGCAAATATAACAAATTCTATCGTCCCGGGGAGTCTTAGGAATAGACCACTGCCTGGTCTCACTCTGAAGCTCATGAGAGTTAGTTCTAATCGTAACGATGTCCATTTTCTTCTTAGTGCTAGTCAACATAAAGAGATAATTCTGGTTATCAAGGGTGGGGTTGATCACCTCCTTATAGTACCTTAGCTTCTTTTTACCCTCGAGCTCCTTAGCATCCCACATCTTGTTCTTAAAACTAGGGTAATAGTTTCTTTGATACTGTCCTTGATTCCCATTATGATTTCCTCCTTAATCCCCCAAAGCTTGAGCTAAGACTAAGCATCCTGATGCCACCTGCACTTGAGGTGCAGGTGGGGGTTTTTATTAAAGTTAGAAGCAATTTTTGGGAGCCTCTTGGATTCCAGATTATGAAGCTTCTTCTTATACATCAGATATCTAAACAGAGTCGCACTTTTAATGGGGGACATGCCAACTTCAATCAAGAGGATAGGATAGGGAGTATTTCCCTTGATCTTGAGGTTATAGGTTATGAATTTCTTTTGGATCATCTCAATATTTCTCCACGACTCTCTAGATATACTGCACCCCCAAAATTCACATCCATATAAGATAACACAGGTGACAAGAGTCTAAAAAAGTAACTTTTTTTACTCCAAATGTAAAGATCGACTAACCTACAATTATTTTCAAGCTCATAATAAACTTTCCAACCTCCAATAATTCTTTTCTCGATGCTATAATTCTAGTTGAGCTGATGAGGAGAGTCAATACTCAAATATTTGTAAGAAGAAACCATCTCACGGCAATGGTTATCATAGATGAAACTACCATGGGTGATCCTTTTGAATTTAATGATCATGACTTTAGTCTTGTCAGTATTAACTGTCATACCACATCTTGGGGTAGTAGACATGAAGAGTCTTAAGTTGTTTGTCTAGGTCATCATGGTTCCCTGCAAGAAGAATGATATCATCAACATAAAGGAGAAGAGTAATGATAATACCAGCGAGCTTGGTGCCTTTGCAACTTGCAATTTCTAGACATTCCTCTAGTTTATCGATGTAAACACCAAAAAGGGTAGGGAAAAGGGGACAACATTGCTTAACCCCGATATTACATTTAATATCTTTAGACCACCCTTCATTTGTATAAATCTTGGCAATGACAATATCGTAGAGGCGTGTCACAACAATCCTCAGTTCAGGAGGAACCATGATTTCTTCAAGCATCTCCTAGAGCTGATCTTAGGGGACAATGTCGAAAGCTTTTCTAAAGTCCACAAAACAACATAAGAGATCAATTTTACTATTGCGACATTCCTTTGCGATGATCCTAAGGGTGACAAGGTGGTCGATGGTCGAGTGATGTCTCCTAAAACCAGTTTTCCCTTTAGCTCTTTTACCCTAGTTCTCAAGCCAAAGGCTAAGATTTTTCTCTATAATGAGCCCATAAAGCTTGGCTAGGATGTGGCTAATAATAATGGTCCTGTAGTTAGAGGGAACATTTTTATCCCCATTTTTGAAGATACGCACAATAAGGCTTTGCGTCCAAAGATTAGGGAAGCCATGCTTTACAACCAAATTGAGAAGCTTGTGGAGATGAGGAATGCAAATAGATTTTCCCATTTTAAAGATCTGGCTTGGTAACCTTCAATATCTCCAAATTGATAAGCTTGTGGAGATGAGGAATGCAAATAGATTTTCCCATTTTAAAGATCTAGCTTGGTAACCTTCAATATCTTTGACTTTCCCATTAGCGAGATTATTAATCCCCAACTCAATGTCTTTCAAAGAAAAAATATCATCTTTAATAGGAGCATTTAAGATGATGCCCATGGTGTCTGGAGAGTCATACAACTTCTTAAGATAGTTATCCCAATTTTCTAGGGGGGATAAAATGATTATCTTTAGTTTTACAAATAAGCACATTCTGCCAAAACTTTCTAGGCACAAATTTAGAAAGGCGGAGAAGATTCTCTTGTCTCTTATTAATATATGAACTCTTCTTCATCTTAATGAGAGATTTGTATATACTTATATTCTAGAGCTTAATGCTTTCATTAGGGGCGTGTCTGATAGTTTTCCTAGCAATTTTATGGTTTTTGTCATACCCAGGATTGGAAGTTCTATTATTTTTCTTATACGAAGTCTTATTAGAGAATTTGCTAATGGTGGTGGAAAGGGTAGAAGTAAAATGGTAATAGATTTGATCAATGTTGTTATTATAAGTTAGGAAAACTAAATTCCTTTCCAAATCCCTCAAGAAAAGGTCGACATTACTTTTATTGAAGTGAATGTGACTTCTGCTTTCACTGTTCTCCTGCATGTGGGTGGTATGCATAACAAGATTGAGGGATAAAGCCAAAGGTATGTGGTCAGGGTCAGGCTCGTACCCGTTAAGAAGCTCAAAGTTTGTAATATGGTTGAGGACATGGATGTCAGAGATTGCATAATCCACGACGCTGCTACCCAACCCATGGAAACAGGTCATCTGACTAGAGAGATGCCATTTATTACTACCATTACAAATGATTA
Source organism: Pinus taeda (assembly GCA_000404065.3). Taxonomy (NCBI): domain Eukaryota; kingdom Viridiplantae; phylum Streptophyta; class Pinopsida; order Pinales; family Pinaceae; genus Pinus; species Pinus taeda. The sequence continues at coordinate 333,063 of APFE031330770.1, read as the reverse complement.
GGTCCTGGGAACTACAAAGTTTCAGGAGCTTGGTGCTGAATAAGTTCTTGATTATGTCTTTAGATTTTCCCTTGAATCTATTAGCTAGGTGACCATCCTCATCAAGCCACAGGGGGTTGGGGTTAGAGTTGTTACTTAACATAATAGCTTGGTTAATAGCAGTCCGAGCATTAAAGTCCTCAAGCAAAAAGATATATTATAATAATAGTAATTATAATTATATTAACTATATTAATAAAATAAAAATAATAATAATAATTGTATTTATATTGTATTAACATAATATTAATAATAATAAAATAATATCTGGATTTTAGAACTCTGTGGTTTATATCTTTTGACATAGTTTTTGGAGAACCATTTTTGTCAACGTTTCGAATCCCAATAGGTATTAAGACCTCCAATACATCCTAGGTATAACGCTCAACAGGTAGATATCTCCCTCTCCTATTCTAATAGTTGATATTATTACTATCATTGTTACTCTTAATAATAATAATTTTCAATACTATCAAGTATGATAATAATAATAATTAGTATCTAATTATAACATTTACAACAATAATTATGATAATAATAATTATTATTATCATTAATTATTACCATGAATTGTTATTATTAATTATTAATTAATATCTATTAATAAATCATTTAACTAACTATTAATTAATAAAAAAATAAAAATTTAAGAACAATAAAAAAGTTTAAAAACCTTAAAATAAATAAAAATTAATTAATTTGTTAATGAGCTTCCCTTAAAAAACATAAAAGATTTTCTAATATTATTTGATATTTATTATAATTAATAATTATTATAATGTTATAATAAATAATTTATTATAACATTATTATTATTAAACGATTATTATTTATAAAATAACTAGTACTTAATTACAAGATCTAATTAATTAATTAAACTATTAATAAAAATTACAATAAACGATTATTATTTATAAAATAACTAGTACTTAATTACAAGATCTATTAATTAATTAAACTATTAATAAAAATTAACATTGAGTAGTAAATAGTTATAATAATGATTACTATTTTTAATTATTAATACTAATTATTAAGACTATCATTATTAATCTATATTAAGATTTAGTTATATTAAGATTAAGATTAAGGGTTAGTATTTGATTAAGATTAAGGATTAATTAGTATTCCATTAATAACTAGATTTAATAATAATAATCTTTAATATTTTTCAATTAATAAATTAACTCTTCAACAATTATTCAAAATTACAATAAAAAAAATTTAAAAATGAGGATAATAAGAAATATTACTAAACAACCGACCTTCTTATCCTTAAATCAACTCACCTCATAACTATTTAAATCTCTCATTTATCTCTTCTACTATCAACATTCAAGAAGTCCTAATGATGGATCCCTGTTGGGATTCGAAACGTTGACGAAAATGGTTTTCACTGTGGATTCTCCGAAAACTAAGTCAAAAAATAAAATAATATATTTTACTATTAATGTAATATAATATTATAGTATAATAATAATAATAATAAGTAAATATAGTGTATATTACATTGAAATATAATATAATTATCATATAACTAAGCACGAACCTACAACTTTTCGGGGATTCAAAATTAGTATGCAACTGGATAAATAAAAATCTAATTGCAATGCATACACATTGAGGCATATCTTGGATGATATTCACAGGCTCATCTTGACTTTTGGCACTTTTGTCTGCCATCACATTTTCAGGGAACACAACACAGTTGTCGATCACCTATCCAAGGAGGCAGCACACAGGAATGATGGCACTTGGATGATTCATGAGGAAAATGGTAGAGTTACCTATCAACACTATCATAGACTGTTCATAGATCTATAAGCATAACTAGATGTCTCAATATGATTCAAGTATTTTTTTGATTATATGTCAATATATATGTTTTTCTTCATGTCACTTAATTGAAAAACTAAGCTGAACTATACTCTCTCTGCGTAGAGACTATAATATTTTTGGGTTTTGAATAGTTTGCTCCCTGTGTGGAGCATCTATATCACTGTTAACTTATTTTGGGCAGGCAATGCTTTACATACTGCATATGCTCATCATCTACAAAATGTAATTTTCTCTCACTAATGAAAATTACGACTTTTCTATGGCAAAAAAATAATTATAGTGTAATTATTATAATTATAAATGGAAATATGTAATAATAATAATAAGAAATAATTAATATTAATATTTAAACTTATAATATTAATTATATTTATTACTTTAGGTTTAAAATACTAATCCTTTAGTTTTTAGTATGAATAATATTATACCTAGGAATATGAACCCTTAGATTAATAAATCCAACTGATTGATATTATAAACCAAAGAAAATAATGAACCCAAGGGAATAGTATTAAACCCAAGAGATTAATATTATAAACCCTAGGAATATGAACCCTTAGATTTCACCTTAGGAATATGAACCCTAAGATTAATAAACCCAATATATTGATATTATAAACCAAAGGGAATAATAAACCTAAGGGATTAATACTAAAATCCTTAGGGAATATAAACCCAAGGGAATAATAATAATAAACATGGTTGACCATGGGAATAATAATAAACATGGTTGACCAAGGGAATAGTAATAAACATGGTTAGCCATGGTTGATTTTCATATTGAAAATATATTTGTCACAATGCGACATTGGACCTTGGTTGACCATATTAATTTTTCTATTGAGACAATATTTGCCACAATGTGACATCAGACCATGGTTGACCGTGGTCGACCATGAGTATAAACCTAAGGGATTCATATTAATATACCTATGGTTTATACACCTAAGGTCTATAGTATTAATCCATTGGGTTTATATTCCCTAAGTTTTATAATATTAATCCATTGAGTTTATAATCCCTTGAGTTTTTAGTATTAATCCCTTAGTTTTTTAGTATTAATCCCTTAGTTTTTTAGTATCAATAATATTATACCCTAGGAATATAAACCCTAAGGTTAATATTAAATCCAAGGGATTAATATTGATGATGATGATGATGGTTAACATCCACTGAGACCAAACTTTGGTCTATCAGACCTAAAGAAACAAATTATTTAATTTGATTTAAGATTTTATTCCTATGCTCAAAAAGCTTGGAGAGAAGCCTCCCGAGCTCACTGTAATTTTGAAAACGTAAAAGGCTAGGAAGGTCAGATTGCAACAAAGATTTTGAAACTGAGATCTAATGTGGTTGTACACAGGGAACTCTAAGAGGAAGTGATTTTCATCGTCGATGTTCGTATTCTCACAGAGATGGCAGAACCTTTCCGTCCATGGTGTTTTAGGAACTGCCCAATGACCCATTTCACTATGGAGCTCATGAGAGTTCGTTCTAATCTTGGCTATATTAATTTTCTTCTTTGAGCTAGTTAAAACAGAAAGATACTTTTGATCTTCTAGGGTGGGGTTAATGACCTCCTTATAATATCTTAATTTTATTTTAGCTGCTAAATCTTACTCATACCACATTTTTTCTTTGACCTTAGAAGTAACAATATTTTTAATGTTATTAATGTTTTGCAATGCAACATTCTCGTCGATCTCCCAATGGTTTAACCAGACTCTGGTGCCTTTATACCAACCTCATTTGAGCCTTAGGTGGTTTTGGATGGAATTTAGAGCTAGCTTAGGAAGTCTATGGTCTCCTATGTTATTGAGTTTGTGCTTGTACAACAAAAGCCTAGTCATAGCTAGGCTCTCAATAGGGGAAAGACCCACTTCTATAAGGAGAATAGGATAGGGTGTGTTGCTTTTAATTTTGAGGTTATACTTTATAAAACGCTTCTGGATTTGCTCAATCTTTCTCCAGTTTTCTCTAGAGATGCTACAACCCCAAACCTCACATCCCTATAAGATAACTAGAGTAACTAAAGTTTCAAATAGGAACTTCTTTCTATCCCACATTATGAGGTTTGCCGTTTTACAACTATTTTCAAGACCAAAATAAGCTTTCCATCCCTCATTAATCCTTTTCTCAATGATATAGTTCCATTAGATATCATTTTTGGGATTCAACTGCGTTAAGTAAGTCATTCAAACGTATGACCATTTCCATGAGAGGTAGTCGAAACTGACTAATTTCTCATGATTTTTGAATAGTTCACTTAGCACTCATTGCATCGGGTGATGAATATCAATTCCTAGTTACTATTGTCATACATAAAATTAGCATAAGTGTCCTTCTTGGATTTGATAATCATAACTTTTGTTTTGTCAGTGTTAACAATCATACCCATGGTAGAGCAGAAATCCTTAAGAATATGAACCCTCAGAATATGAGCCCTTAAATTGCACCTTAGGAATATGAGCCCAAGGAAATAATATTAAACCCAATGGATTAATACTATAAACCCTTAGAATATGAACCCTTAGATTGCACCTTAGGAATACAAGCCCTTAGATTAATAAATTGGGTTTATAATCCATTGGATTTATAATAATAATAATTTTTTTAAATAAAATATAATATAATATAATATATATGTTAATATAATATAAAATTTAATATTAATTTTAAATATAATATAAACTTTGCTATAAAACACAATATGATTATAATAATAAAAAAATAAAGCCAATTTAAATTTATATTATCATTAAATTTAACATAATAATAATTATTATTTTTTGGTAGGTAAGCATCCAGAGGGGATTTGAACCAGTGACCTATCGCAAGGAGTGCCTTAACAATGCCACCATTCACCGTTCAATCCAAAAACCCCACAGACATTATTATTTTTAAATTTAACATAAATTTTAATTATTATTTTTAAATTTAATATATAAACTTTATTATAAACTAAATAATATTGTAATAATACAAACATTAATAATCTAAACCTTTTTATTATTATTTTATCTATTATAAATTTTAATATTATTTTAATATTTACTATAGCCAATTTATAAACTTAATATTATGATTAGTAATACTTAAAACATAATATTAAAGAACAATATTAAAACTTGTAAAATAAAATAGAATTTTAAAAAGGAGAAGATATAATTATAAAACATAGAAAGTAAAATTGAAGGAAATTACTTGATATCAACCCAAAATTTAATCACAGAAATTTAGAATTACTAAAAATAAAATCTTATTATATTTTGTTTTGAGAGTTTTAATAAAAAAAAATTAAAATGTTTGAGATCATTTAACAATATCTTAATACACAAATTAAATTGAAAATATTAAACATACTATTTGAATAAATTGTTTTGAAATCTTAAAAAATAAATAAAAAATAAGATAAATATCTGACATAAAATTATAAAGGTTGTTACAGTGAAGTAGTTAAAAAAAAAAAAAACTTAAAAAGTGGTTTCAACAAAGAGAGGAATGACACACTGATCTGAGTTGAGTGAACTCCCGGATTTAACCAAGATTTTTTACTTCTGTGATGTGGTTAGAATTGTATTTAAAAGAGCATAAAGGAACATATATGCATGTTGTAAAGAAGAGGGAACATGCTGAGAATCAACAATATAAAACATGAGACGTTGATAACGGAGTTCGTCCAGGAGGGACTACGTCTCGGGGCCTCGATGTCAAGATGGTGTAGGCCACTGCATTAACTGTTGGAAAGAGTGATGATGCACATGAATGTGTTTTATCTATCATGCAAGGAATATTCCCTCACACAGGAGTGGCTCCATGAGATGTTCAGCTACAGGAACTCTCATTCACAAAAGGACTCCTATCAACATGACATAATTTCACGTATGATAATAATGAGTATCCCGCCAACATTGCATCAAAGGGACCTCAATTCAAACATACATAGCGACACATGAGTATCTCGTCAACATGGTGACAAAGGGATCTCAATCAAAACATGACAATAGGTACATCTCACATCAAGAACAAAACAAGATCCCACATCGAACATCAAACAAGGATCTATACAACACAATGCATCTCAAGTAAAGAGACAAAGAAGTACATGATCACACTGCATATACCTCACATCAAGGAGTTATCTAATGAAGAGGACGATAAATTATTGGATCTGGCTATACCATCAATCTCGTGGTGTCGAATATCATGGAAATGGCTGCTCACACATTGAATGCTGATACCTATACTCCACTTGGAAAAGTGGCAGAAAAATGGAATGGTCAAATGGAAAATCTGATTACACCATCAGATTCGTGGCGTCAAATAGTGTAAAATCGTTTGTCAAATTTCTGAATTTTGACGAAGTGAAAATATGGGGCTACAAGGATCTTTTAGATTCCCCCTAGATTCCTCAAATATTCCCTCCTTCGGGTCATCTGAAGATCTGCTGCTCAGATCAAAATTATATCTGCGCCATCAAGTTCATGTCACTAAGAGATGTAGGATCGACATAAAGTTTGTCCAATTTGGACATTGAAAAAATTTCGCCCTCCTGAAAATTGAGCTCAATCATGGTTCCGCCTGCCTCTACTCCACGCTCATGGTTCCACCTACAAATAGTTTTAAAAAATTGCCTCGAACTCCGTGCTCCACCTTGGCCTCCATTTCGACTCCGTTCCGTTGTTCAGTCCTTCGTCCTCCCCATGCAAATGAAAGTCGGGTTTATATAAAATTTGCTGGGTGGAGCTAACAAGGATTGAGCCCATGGCTCATTGGTGGCACAGGAATTTAGGATGGCGGAGGTTGGGGGGTCAAATCTCGACCCCTCCAAAATTGGCACGTTGTATAAATTTTAACAATGGATATGATTTGATTTGAGTGTTGTGTAACAATTGGCACGTTTTGAGTGGAGTTAAATGGTTTTTTGCGTAATGGAGTTGGCAGGTGTGAGGGCACCCAGGAGGCGGGCTGGCCACACCGGCCAGGCGGGTTCAAGCCCCGCCGCCCTCGGTTTGAGTTATTAACATATGGTAAATGGGTGGTGGGGCATGGGCCAGGTCCACCGAAGGTGGCTCGCCCACCCCAATACATATGTAAAGTTTTGGGATGGTAGTTGGAGGTCCGACGAGGTCATGGCTACCAACCTATTAATAAAAATTAGCTTTTTAATATATGTATTTGGGTCTGATGGAGGTGGCGGGGGTCATGGCCCGCCACCTATTTTTATATATTTTTTTATTTTTATAATAATAGGGTTATTTTTGGATTTTGTCTAATATAAGGGATATTAGACAAATTAAGTATCCCACAAATTCGCTCGCTCCTTGGGAGCCAGATTCCATGTCCAGGACTCGGTCAATTTGTAGGACCATTAAACTTGGTCCACTACCCAACTTTGACTGGCTCCTTGTCCCTCATACGAACTCGGATTTGAGTGTTGTTCACACCATTGGAATCAAGGCGACGAGCACTTCGATTTAGTGTTGGTTCAAGACCGTTCTGACAACTTTGAATTTTGACCCTTTCTGAGTCCTCTAGGACTTCTGCATGTGTCTGGAGCCACCTAGATCAATCCTCCCCATTGAGGAGCTTTTTGTCCTCCAAAAGGAAAAAAATAATCTACAACTTCTTTGTACCCTATATGCACTTACAAGTATCTGATATGTCACCCTTCCTTCTCCTTCACCTTTGTCCTTCAGATCCATAAACGATGAGACGAAACTTGCAACCTCGACAAACCTGTAGTACCTTTTTTTGGAAATTACATGCTTGAATTACATGACCAACTAATGATCCAAACATCCCATACTTGCCACAAGTTTATAACACATACTCGGTGGTCAAGTTTACATCAAAATTGGAACAATACCCCAGCTATGAAAAGAAGGCCAAAATATCATTGTTGCTTCAATAAGTGATGGAAAACACATCATCGCTGTAACATATGATTTACCAAAATAAGGCCAAACACTATTGTTTCTTTAACAAGTGAAGGAAAACATAACATCACTTCACAGTTTAAAATGCATCACAAAATAATGACCAGACATAATTGTTGCTTAACAAGTGATGGAAAACACATCATCACTTTTACATTTTAAAATGAAACAAATGATTTACAAAAACACGACCATGACAAGCTAACATATTTAGAAACCATTTTTCACCTATCGATGTGAATGGGTCATCCCCCTATGGTGGTTTTGCTTGTTGAACGAATTTTTCAACTTCTTCCTGCACTAATGCTTTGTCTTTAAGGTGCTTCTCTGGATGGAGCCTCCAACATGTGGCTCTTTGATGACCACTTCTGTCGCAATCACTGCAATAGGTATTCTTCCTCCATATATGATTTGCCTTCTTTGTTGCCTGCTGTTGAGAGGGTCTTTCACGCCTCATCCTTTTGTGTTTTACTATTCTTTTCCAGCACTCAATAAATGCATGGTTATGTAATCCAAAAAAAGTACATGTTTTTTGATGCCTTGATTTATGTCCATCGTTAACAACATGATTGTAATCGAAATGAACATTCGAATATCGAGACTGGTTACACCTTTCCTTTCCGTCTCTGGTGAAATTATGGTGATGAGAGCTTGTCTCAACTCTTTCCCTGCAATGGACACTGCCATGGGATTATGGGGATGTGTTCCTACCATTCTCTTTCCTTGACGATTTTGACAATGTCTCAGAAGCATATGACACCTTCGAGCATTCTCCTTTTGTGTATCCCAAGTCTGCAAATCGAGGTCTCTGCTCAACCTCCAATGGTTGAGTTAGCAGTTGTCTATAATGCGACTTTTTGAAAGCTTTTCCGGTGGTTTTTTCTAGTCAAAATCCGACAGCAATTTATTGGAATCGCAAGTTTGATAGTTAGTTTCTGAAAAATCAAAGCGTCCCAGGGGTTTTTCAGGGTGCTGAATCCAAATATGCAGTTAAAAAACTATTTTAACAGCAACAAATCAAGATTTAACCTCAATTTCTTCCGCCGGATTCCGTCACCGGAATCTCCAAAAAGTCGCATTATAGACAACTCCGTTGAGTTATGCCTTGGCTATTAACACTAAGTCCTTCTTCCTCCTTGTACCTCTTCCTGGTAACTCAGGTTTGTCCCTGTAATTTGTATCTCCACATTTCCAATAAAAATTATACTATGTGAAGATGAAATCGAAGGGAAATCAACATCCTTTACCTCCACTATTGATTTGGAAAGAACTGATGAGAGCTTCTCATCATTCGTTGTTGGTGGTTTGCTGGATGTCTTAGCGTATTGCCCAACTTCCTTTCCGACATACCCGAGTCCTGCCTGACAAGGCAATTCCTCTACTTTGATGGGGTTGACAATGCCTTGGTCATTAATGCCCAAGCCTTTCCCTTCATACCCCATTTTCCTCAACAGTTTGGAGCCAATTCTCGTGGTATGATTTTAAAAAACAACGAAATCATCATCAGGAAACATACATGAAGATGGAGAATTACTTTTTACCTCACATGACTCACACTGTAGCTTTTCCAAGGCCTCGTCCTTAGCTTGCAACTATTTTAGAAACTCTGTGTCTCCTCTTTATCTTCTTGTATAAGCATCTTCAATTCAGCGTTATCTGGTTGAAGACTCCGCCTGTTGTGCTTTAGTTCTTCTAGAGCCTCTTTCGTGGCTTGTAACTGAAGTTGCAATCATTGCTTTTCCTCTGTCTCATTTTGTAGAGCTTCATACATTATTTCCACCTTTTGGGAAATTATGAGCATGGTCTCGTACATCGCTTTGTCATCTTCCATCGTTGCACGTTCCATTGTTCATGCTCGCAATTCACATTCATGTGAAGACCACTTTGATACCAAACTTGATCTGAGTTGACTCAAATCCCAGATTTAACCAAGATCTTTTACTTCCGTGTTGTGGTTAGAATTGAATTTAAAAGAGCATAAAGGAACATATATGCCTACTGTAAAGAAGAGGGAACATGACAAGAATTAGCAATATAAAACATGAGACGTTGATAACGGAGTTTATCCAAGAGGGATTGCGTCTCCGGGCCCCGATGTCAAGATGGTGTAGGCCACTGCATTAAGTGCTAGAAAGAGTGATGATGTACATGAATGTGTTTTCTCTATCATGCAAGGAACATGCCCTCATGCAGGATTGGCTCCACGAGATGTTCTGCTCCAGGAATTCTCATTCACAAAAGGACTCCTATTAGCATGACATAATTTCACGTATGATAATAATGAGCATCCTGCCAACATGGCATCAAAGGGACCTCAATTCAAACATACATAGTGACACATGAGTATCCCGTCAACATGGCGACAAAGGGATCTCAATCAAGACATGACAATAGGTACATCTCACATCAAGAACAAAACAAGATTCCACATTAAACATCAAACAAGGATCTATACAACACAATGCATCTCAAGCAAAGAGACAAAGAAGTACATGATCACACTGCGTATACCTCACATCAAGGAGTTATCTGATGAAGACAATGATAAATTGCTGGATCTCGTTGTACCATCAATCTCATGGCGTCGAATGTCATGGAAATGACTGCTCACACATTGAACGCTAACACCTGCACTCCACTTTGAAAAGTGGCCAAAAAATGGAATGATCAAATGGAAAATCTGATTACACCATCAGATTCGTGGCGTAGAATAGTGTAAAATCAACTATCAAATTTATGAATTCTAACAAATTGAAAATCTGGGGCTAGAGGAATATTTTAGATTCCCTAGATTCTTCAAAGATTCTCTCATCTGGGTCATCTAAAAATATGCTATTCAGATCAAAATTTCGTTTGCGCCATCAGGTTCGTGTCGCTGAGAGGTGTAGGATCGACATAAAGTTTGTCCAATTTGGACACTGGAAAAATTTCGCCCCATTGAAAATTGGGCTCAATCATGGCTCTGGCTGCCTTTTCTCCATGCTCATGGTTCCACCTGTAAATGATTTAAAATAAATTGCCTTGAACTTTGCGCTCTGCCTTGGCCTCTGTTTCGACTCCGTTCCACTGTTCGGTCCTTCGTCCTCCCCGTGCAAATGAAAGTCGGGTTTATCTAAAATTCGTTGGATGAAGATAACAAGGATGGAACCTGTGGTTCATTGGTGGCGGAGGAATTTAGGATGGAAGAGGTCGGGGGGTCAAATCTTGACCCTTCCAAAATTGGCGTGTTGTATAAATTTTAACAACGGTTATGATTTGATTTGAGTGTTGTGTAACGGTTGGCGCGTTTTGAGTGGAGTTAAATGGTTTGTTGTGTAATGGAGTTGGTAGGTGTGAGGGCCCCTGGGAGGTGGGCTGGCCCTACAGGACGAGCAGGTTTAAGCCCTGCCGCCCTTGGTTTGATTTGTTAACATATGGTAAATGGGTGGTGGGGCATGGGTGGCTCCACTAGAGGTGGCCCACCCACCTCAATACATATGTAAAGTTTTGGGATGGTAGTTGGAGGTCTGATGGGGTCATGGCCGCCAATCTATTAATAAAAATTCGTTTTTTAATATATGTATTTGGGTCTGATGGACGTGGCGGGGGTCATGGCCTGCCACCTATTTTTATATATTTTTTTGATTTTTATAATAATAGGGTCATTTTTGGTTTTTGTCTAATATAAGAGATATTAAACAAATTAAGTATCACACAAATTTGCCCGCTCCTCGGGAGCCAGATTCCATGTTCGGGACTCGGTCAATTTGTAGGACCATTAAACGTGGCTCAATGCCCAACTTTGACCAAAAATTTGACTAGCTCCTTCTCCCACAGACGAGTTCGGATTTGAGTGCTGTTCACATTGTTGAAATCAGGGCAACGAGTACTTCGATCTCGTGATGGTTCGAGACCATTCTGGCTACTTTTAATTTTGACATTTTCCGAGTCCTCTAAGACTTCTGCATGTGTTTGGAGCCACCTTGATCACACATATGTAAAATCTATGTTATTCTTTCCACACCCAAGACTGTTTTAGTACTATGCCTTTGGCTTCACATATGGCCATCTATAATATAAATAATAAATATTAATTAAATAATAAAACTAATTTAAATTTAATAATATTATTGAAAGCCCATTAAATTTTAATTATTATTTTTAAATATTTATTAAAATTGGTTTAAACTTAATATTATTATTATAATAGTTAACATCCGTTACCTAAAACATAATACTTAAAAACTTGTAATAAAATAGAATTTTTGAAAAATAGGAAATAGAATTATAAAATATATAAATTAAAAATCGAAGGAACTCATGGTATATTTACTTTGTATCAATGCAAAACTTAATCATAGATATTGAGAAGCACTGAAAATAAAATCTTATTATATTTGTTTCTTGAGAGTTTCAATTAAAAAAATAGAATTAAAAGGATGTAGATCATTTTACAATATATCAGTACACAAATTAAACTAAATTAAAAATATTAAACATACCATTTTAATAAATTGTTTTGAAATATTAAAAAATAAATTAAAAAAGTTAAATATAAAATAAAATTGTAAAACTGGTTACAATCAAGTAATTAAAAAAAAAGGACAAAACAAAACACTTGAAGGAGATTTCAACAAAGATAGGAATGACTGAGATATGTAAAATATATACTATTCCTTCCGCACCCAAGACTGTTTCAGTACTATACCTTTGGCGATCTATATATAATTAAATGCTGGCCGTTATCATATATATTTTTTTTAATTATTTTTTTTTCTCCAGTTTTTTACACATAGAAAGGGTGTTTACTGCTTCTATATACATCTTCATCTAGTAAAGAATTTGTTTAATTCAACAGTCGCAACATGCATCAACTGATAACATGCCATCCAATGGTTTCTTTTCTATGTACAGGTTGATTCCATTCCTTTCACAATTGGGTTTATCTTCAAGATTTCAAGGTTTTAAGGCACTCAAAATCCTTATTACTTCTCCAATGTTAATTGTTTTTCCTGCATAACATAGATCAATATTGTCTATAGTCAAACACATTTCGAAATAACCATTGCATTGAGAACCTAATATATCAACAAAATCTAAAGATATTAAGAGGAATTTATGAATTAAACCTGACGCACCAGAGCCCAATTTCCTCCCAACGATTCTTGAGCAGGACATAACACTGATACAAGATACGCTGTTAAGGCGTTTGTATAAGGGAAGGAATCTGTGGCTTTCATATGGAATATGTGGCAAAATGATGCCAGGTCACAATGGCAATTGGGCATTAAATGTCTAGTTACACATATCGTTATTATTTTTTATTTATTTATCACTGTTCCCCTGTTAAACAGCTATCGAGAACCTATGTAGCTAGACATTTAATACCCAATGATATGCTGGTTAGCTCTAGCGCGCCACAACCATCACTCCCACACAACCATCACTCTCTTTATCTTCTAGAGCTCACATGCTTTTTTTAATAATTATATCATTATAGATATGCTTTTTTAAATAATTATACCATTACAGATACCGGCTAATAAAATTACGTTTGGAAAGAGAAGGAATGAACAATAAAATCTGTGGGTATGTTGCCATGAGAAGGGGAGTAGTGTACACCATTATATTTATATTTGATTTGGTCATTACTACAATTTAATCATGAGAAATGTACATTACTTAAGAGCTATAGTGATTTGGTCACTACTATAATTTAAACATGAGAAATGTACATTACTTAAGAGCCATGAGATTTACAGAGAACTTTGGGGATCTATGACTTGGTAAACAAATTAAAATATGAGTAATGCAAACCAATTTCTGGTTACGCATGTGGTAGAAGGAGAATATGAACCGAAGCAGTTACATAACCATACTTATGAGAATGATAGAGCATGAAACCTTGCGTTGTCATTTTTTCCTCACGTCTCAACCTGCATACATTTCTAGAATGCAAATAGACATTCGTTTCATAGGCACGTTTGAAACTAAATTTTCCTGCATGTTTTCTCTCAACATGCATACGTTTTGAAAACAGACATTCATTTCATAGGCACATTTTGAAACTAAATTTTCAATTTTATTTTCTCTCAACATGCATACATTTTTAGAATGCAAACAAACATATGTTTCATAGCCACCCTTGAAACTAAATTTTCCATTTTATTTAAACAAGGTTTAATCATTTGATTTAAATATGCAAACGAAAGTTAATCAGTTTTCAATCTTTATTTATTGATAGGATAGCCACAAGATATACCAGCATATTTCAATTCAGGACCCATTGGATCAAAAAATTTAATTAACAAACAAAAAGATTAAAGTGATCAAATTCAAATTAGAGGGACGCCTATCAACATTAATTTAACCAAAAATTTCATTAATAATAATAATTATTACAATAATTACAATTAAATTATTTTAGATTGAATTTAAAAATAAATTTTTTTTAATAAAAATTGTAAAATTTAAAAAATCTTTATTATTAATTTTAAAATAATATTTTGTAAGTTTTAAAAATTTAATCCCCATAATTGACCAATTTCCAAGTAAAGCTTGGTAATGCCGGACACCACATATAAGATATTTTTTTTTTTTGGTTTTTTTTTTTAAATTGTTATAATTTTTTTTAATCTATGATTATTTTTTTAATTTTTTTGTTTTGTTGTTTTATTTAATTTTATGTTTGTTATTCTGTTTTTTTTTTATTTTATTTATGTGTTTGTTTTATTTTTGGTTGCATGGCTGTGTGCATGCTTCGACTAGTAAACCTGGACTTACATTTTGTCATTTGATAATTAATTTTTATTTTTTTTTACAATGGAGTCAAGTTCATCCCCACAACATGTCAATTTGATGGTTGATTTTTAAGTTTTCATTATAATGAGACACCTCTTGCCCCCAATGTATGTCAATTTGATAGTTGAATTTTAAGTTTTTGTGGCATTGTGTCAAATTGTCTTAGCCTAAGATTTTAAAAGAACTATACTGTTAGCAATTGGTATAATGATTATTGTATTTAAGTATTCATTTCTAAGATTTTTTTATTCATGATATTTGGTATCCAAATATATTTAAAATTTAAGGTTGTTTAGAGTCATGATATTTGGCTTTAATTCCATGGCTGAAAAATGTTAAAATTTTAAGGTTTATGGGGATTGCACAATACTTTATCTTTAACACCATGGTTGAATAATGTCAAAGTTTTAAGGTTTTTTAGAGTTGTGATATTTACCTTTAACCCCATGGTTGAAAATTGTTAGACCTTTTAGGGTTTTTGAAGTTGCGATATTTTATCTTTAATGCTATTGTCAAAATCTATTGGAATTTTAAGACTTTTCAGAGTAATGATGTTTTATTTTCAATGCCATTGCTAAAAGATGCTGGAATTTTAACAAAAAAGAAAAGAAAAAATAAACGTTGATGCAATATCAACATTTTTTGATTTCGGGGTGTTTTTCATGTTTCTTACACACAAATTTTAGTTTTTAATTCCAATGTTAAAACAAAATTGGAATTTTAACTTGAAAAATGAAAAAGAGTGTTGATGATGCATCAACACTTTTTGTTTCAGGGTGTTTTTTCATGTTTATTGCAAAAAAATTGGTTTTTATTGTCATTGTTAACTTTTTAATGGAATTTTAACTAGGAAAAAATAAGTATTGATGCAACATCATTACTTTTTGTTTTCAAGGTGTTTTTTCATGTTTTTTTTGCGCAAAATTAGGGGTTTTTTGGACTAGAGTTTTTGTTTTGAGGTTACAGTGCTAGTTAAGTCGGTAACTTTGTTAAGGGTGAAAAAGTCACATTTGTAATTAAGTAAAGAAGTTTGTTCGCTTTGAACTTTGATTGAACTGATTATAATGCTCAATTTGCAGTGCTGAGTTTATAACCCTAGTTCTTTTAGCTACAACTTTATTATACAAAGGGCCAATAATTATTCATTGTATGACATGATACAATCAAAGGTCTGATTTTGGGACAGGTGTTATAGCTCCAAATCTCACTATTATGGTTTGTGATGCTGCACTCATGGCCTAGGGCAACCCCTCCTTCCAGACCTGGTCCAAAATCTTAAAACAATGTTTTATTCCCTGTACGCGACATTGCCCTGAGTTAAACACATGTATACGCGGGTTCATATATACCCAACCCGCGTATATGTATTAAAACACTTAAAAAAATAATAAACTCCTTATTTTCGGGCGGAGATCGCGGGTTTTACCTGCTGATCACCTATTAGTGCCCGTGGCCTCCACTGTTCCCAACCAATTCCTAACTAAAAAACTACTTTGGAATTGGTATAAAAAGACATCAAAGGGAAGGCCTAAAGGAGGAGAGAAGAGAGAGAAAGGTTATTATACTGATATTTTCCCCCTGATCAGGTCTTAAGACCCTTGTGCCTTCTGCACTTCTCCCATTTGTACAGGAAACCCTTGTTTCCTT
>APFE031330770.1:272682-308021 GCA_000404065.3 Pinus taeda | reverse complement strand
TAGGAAGGAACTGGGTATACGAAATGGATGCCGTTGTTTCGACTCTGTTTCGTGTCATTTGCTTTCCTCATGAGGGGAAAATCGTTAAGGTTGATCAACTGGATTATTCTCCAGTCGATCCTCGAGGAACTTCGGACTCTTCTATTCCCTTAGTAGATAACCCCCATCCGCCTACTGAGAATTTAGGAGTCGGGATGTACTCTTCATTGATGGGTACGTTTGATTTCCCCCCTCCTACGGATAGAATAGATACAATTTCATCCTCCAGAGACCCTTTATGGAGAGAGTTTGTTCAAACTCCTTATTCTTCGGACCCTGGAACCTTACCTTCATCTGTGACCACATCGGATGACGATAAGGTAGGTGAAATAGAATCTTTTATGTCTGTAGTAGAACCTAGATGTGAATCTCTCTATAGCTCTGCAGACAACCATTCTACTCCTTCCTCTGAGAAAGAGATAGATGGTGATGTGGCTCATTCTTGGATCCTTAATTCCACTTATGCATCAGATTGCTCGGATATTCTTTTTCCATCGGATGAAGCGATTTTCGAAGCAATGGCGGCTGTAGATCGACCTTTGGAAGATTTACATCGTCGGTCATATTTTTATGCCCCTATGCATGAGATCGAATCTTGGTCCTCGAATTCGACTAGTGATGTTTGTGCGGTCCCTCAACACAGTTATTTGCCGAAGGAAGTATATTGATTGGTTCGATCATAGTACCTATAAACATCTCTAGGAGTGAGTTGGCAGAGCCCCCTGATGGGCTCTAACTAAAGAAGTACCTTGCTTAAGTAGAATTTAGGCAATGGCTTCTTTGTATATTATGTATATTTGTACATATATTATCGAGAGTTTTGTGATGTCAGCACTTTTTGGTCTGCTGTGGCAAGTGTTGATGGATGACTTGGTCTATTTTGGGTTCACCGATGGTGCTAGTCGGCACACTCAGAATCTCGCTTCCGCAGCTTGGGTACTTTATTATCCAACTGGTCAATTGATGGTATCAAGAGGTGTATGCATTGGTCCTACTTCGAATAATATGGCTAAGTATATTGCTGTTATTAATTTACTATCTGAGGCAATCTCTTATGGGATCGACTCGTTAGTAGTGTATCTCGATTCTCAATTGATAGTGTCTCAATTAAATAACATTTATCGGGTAAGGGATCCACGTTTATATCGCCAGTATTTAAGAGTGAGGTCGTTGCAAAGATCATTTGTTTATATTAATTATTTTCACATTCCAAGATCTCATAATTGGTTAGCTGATTCTATCGCTAATCAAACATTAGACTGGCACATCAATCATTCATCATAAAATCAAAGCATCAAAAAGTCAAACTGTATATATATATGTATATCATCATAAAAGTATCTCGAGTGTACATATGTCGTCAAAAAAATATACAAAATTGGGACTCAAATGCCCATAATCATATCCGGCATATCTAATGCCCCGGCTCAGGATGAGCGGCCAAGTAGTTAGCTATCGCGTCGGCCACACGCCGAAAAGTGCGAACCCAGTCACGTGGCATGCCAACCACATGACGCTACATATCCTCCGGAAGGTCCTCTATAGCAGCCATCGGTACTCAATAGCTTAGTCTAGTCAGGTGTCGCTGGACGCTGTGTAGAGTCCATTCCATCTGAGCAGCCGCCTCTTCGGCTCCTCGGCCGCGTCGTCTGTGCCGTGGGAGTCCATCCGGTCACACTGGCCCAATGTCTGGATCATGATCATCATATTATTCATTTGGATCTCATCAAAAATATTTTTCAAAATGCATCATTATCTTTGAAAATCCAAAAAAATTCATAAAATAAAAAAAAAATTTCCGATCTCGCCCCACGCTACATTTGGCGGTAAAGCTAAGTCAGGATCTCCTCGGAAGTCCAGCCCATCATAGGGGTAGTCGTCTACGGCGATGATCTGATGATCCCACCAGGTGAAGAAATCATCGTGGAATGTAGTCCTTGGAACTTCCCCACCTCCCAGACGTTTCATTAGATCAGCCCACCGGCCCATGCGTGGATCGCGTGGGGTGCTGATGGAAACTACTACCCTGGGGCAGAGTGCGGGAATCCTCTTGAAGAAAAAGGTGCACAAGATATTCCCATAGCCGAAGTTTTTGGTCTGTCTTCTCTTAATGGAAGTGACCTGGCTCTTCATGCCGGCCAGAAGAGGAGTACACCAGTCAAACACTGTAGTGAGACAATCCACTGCCACTCTCATGTTGAGACGTGATGCCTGATTCAGTGAGGATGATCCATTCACTCGAGCTATAGTGAACAGGATGATCCTTAGTGATAAACTATCCATGTGTGCAATGGATATCCGGCTCCCAACTTTCTTGGGATATCCTGGGCAGTATATCTATACATAGTCCTCTATAGTGAGGCTACTCCGTGTCCTGCCCCGGCACTGTACTACCTCTCCCCTTCGGGAAAGGCCCATGATAAAATATATGTCCTCCACTTCCACTCTAAGTGGCATCTGATCAATCATAAAGGCTTCCTCATCAACATTCCAATAGTCAATGAGCATTTCAAGCAGTCGCACATTGGCTTTCATGTTCGGCAGTTTGAAGATTTTGAGCAAGCCAAAGGCTTGAGGATCATTCATAACCTCATTATCAACTGCTGCATGTTCCCTTTCACGCCATGTGATCGGCATCCTGAAAAGAAATTGAAGTTTCAACCGTTAGTTTTCATTTAAATTAGCTCACGGCGTATACACGGGTTACTGTATACACAGTCACGTATAGGGCCCGCATGTACGTGGGTTTCATATTATTAACCCGCGTATACGCCGCAGCGAAATTTTGATTAATAATTCAACGATGAAACATCAATGGAAAACCTTAAAATTAATCACAATGAATTGCAAGCTAAGTGTAAGGGTTACCTGGAAGCTTTTGTGGAATTTGAACGGTCGAAATTGACGCACGCGAAATTTGCTCCTTTTGCTCCAAATATTTGCTCTCCAACTCAAACAGTAACAATGGTGAGTCAAAAATCCTTTTTATAAGTTTTGAAAATGCAAAATTTTTTCAAAATTTCATTCTGTTTGATTTCATGTGACTTTTAACTCGGGAGCTTGGAGTGTCGAGATTGATTTTCTTTTCAGGACATTTTGGACATTTTTCGACTTTTTCGAGACGGTTCCATGACTGCTGACCCGTCATGGAAGGTATCATTTTTCACTGGCATATAGGTTAGGCACATCACTTTTCCATTGCATTATGCATACTAGCCTCCATCAGTCGATACACCTACCATAGGGTCGATCCCATCGTGTTATGGTTCATAAGCCACCTTCACTCGCCGATTTTTTAAATCATGACACGATGGTAGAGCCATCCTTTACATGGCCATCGTAGTTAGCACCTCACTGACATTTGTTTCCCATGCTGCTTCGATTTGAGTAGGCTCGGGAGTCCTCTGTAGTCCCGCCATGACTTATGCGTTGAAGACTCATTCCTCTTAGCTTCTTCACTTTGTTCTGGCCTTATACCCTAGAGGCTCCTTTGTGTTGAGTTGTACTACTGCATTGCATATTGACCATTTGCACCTTTTGGCCTAGAGCCAACTTCACTTGGACTCATGTTTAAGCCAACTTTTGACCATGACGACTGAAAAAATCAACCTTGCATACCTTTGACTTCTTCAACTTGACACACCTTCACCCGTGGAAAGAACATACCTTTGAGTGTCACTGACCAATTTTCGCCTCCCTGCATTGAGCATAGGAATGTTCCCCTCCCAAGAACTAGATCATCTGTTTCATCGAAACTCATTCTTTCCACTATACCATAGCATTCTTTTATTCTTTTTTGAGCTTAATAGAAAAAGACAAAAAAAATTAAATATTTCGACAAAAAAATTAAATATTTCAAAAAAGAGGGGGAACGGGACAATATTTCCATCTATTATTGCCAGCTAGAGTCAGTCGTGTCACCCTTGAACAAGCACTCAAAACAAAGTCTCCTCCACTTGGGTGGGATTTAGTTTGACTTAGGTACGCATTAACCTTTGTTATTGAGTCAATTCTCCCCCGATTGGTTATCTCTTCCAATCATATGGAGGGTTCGTTCGTGCCTCCTACATGACGAACTTATACAGATCCATCATATGTTGCCATAGTCACATTGAGTCGTGCTTTTGTTCAAGGGAAGTTAGCTTGAGTCGGCCTCTCTGCGATGTCTCTTGACTCATTTTTCAGTTGGCCATCCCGGTTGTCAGTGTCATGTCTATCATCACATCAGTTATATTGGTCCTTTACTCATGCCAGTTTGAGATGGTCCCCATTGACTTCTTGCTGGCGGGTCTTGTCCTTATCGACGAGGACATCTTGCTCTGAGGGCAGGCCTAGAGTTGCACCCTGGCCCTATTTTCATTATTGATAGGTCACCTTGTGCTCAGCATCGATCAGTATCATGGGTCTTTGACTGAGTGGTTTCCCTTTTGTTTGATGTCAGCTTAGATTATCACACATTGGGATTCATGCAATACCTTGGTTTCCATTTGATCCTATTGGTGGATACCTCACCTCTGTGTTAGCTTTCATTATTGGTTGGTTCATAGGGTTTCTGCCGTGTGCTAGCTACATCTTGTGTACGCCAGAAATGTACTTCGGTTTGTTTACTACATTTTTTTTCGTCCGATTCCTTCCACATTATTGGCCTACGGGTTACATTCGCGCTAGATTGATGAAGGATGTCTTAATGCCTTCCTTCTAGCGGATCTTTCCCTATCAACTCCGACTCATTGCTCTGGGGCAAAGATCTAGAGTCCATTTGGCAGTACCTTGGGGTTTGTAGTCATTAGTGGCAGATCCTTCGCTATCGACAGTGGAAAACCATCATTGTCTCCTGATCGATAGATTCTTACAGGTGTTCGACTTCAGCTCATTTATTCGCACTTGTTAGTTTGTACTAGGTACCTTGACACTCATTATCATTATCGGTGAGTAGTCTCGCGTTTGTTAACGGTATACATCAATGACCGGTAATCAAACGATTTCTCACATGTTTGACTTCAGATCATTTATTCCCATGGTGTAGAAATGTACCACGGCGGTCAGTGAAGACCTCAGGTTGTATCGGCATTCATTCATTCACTTTACAGTTTCTCCTGTTGCTGCTAGTTGATACCACTCCACCTTATATGTTGCAGTCATTCATGGCGACATTCTATATGCTGACACCTGAGTTTGCATTGTAGTACCATCCTCTTCAATCATGTTCAGTTGGTACCTTTTGGGATCAGTCTTTGATATCAGTGATCCATTGTATCTTTCAGCATCATTGACAATTTTACATGTGATATTCAAACATGTACTTGTTCGATCACGATCACATGATCCATTATGTATTTTCCAGTAATTTATACTTGTATACCTAGTGGATCGGCTTGTACTTGATATGCGGACATGCTTTGCTTTCTCTGAGCATGTGTATGCCTGCCTCAGACGGTGTTTCTTTCTGATCTTCTTTTGTGGCTTGGCAGGCTGAATTCTGGTGAAGTACTCCTCGGTCTTTGGCAGATTTCCTTTCCAGGTACTTGCTTAATATATTTCGGCCATCATGTACCCCTTCTGACCTCATATATTAGGGGGCATCTGTTATCGCTTCAAATCTCACTATTATGGTTTGTGATGCTGCACGCATGGCCTAGGGAAACCCCTCCTTCCAGACCTGGTCCAAAATCTAAAAAACAGTGTTTTATTCCCTGTACGCTACATTGCCTTGAGTTAAATGCGTGTATACGCGGGTTCATATATACCCAACCCGCGTATATGTATTAAAACACTTAAAAAATATAAAAATCCTTATTTTTGGGCGGAGATCGCAGGTTTTACCTGCTGATCATCTGTTAGTGCCCGTGGCCTCAACTGTTCCCAACCAATTCCTAACTAAAAAACTACTTTGGAATTGGTATAAAAAGACACCAAAGGGAAGGCCTAAGGGAGGAGAGAAGAGAGAGAAAGGTTATTATACTGATATTTCCCCCTGATCAGGTCTGAAGACCCTTGTGCCTTCTGCACTTCCCCCATTTGTACAGGAAACCCTTGTTTCCTTGTGATTTGATGTTCATCCCTTAGTTATGACATCTTGGAGTGAGTATTGGAAGGTGATCTACTAGAGGCTTGAGGCGAGACGGATCTAGAAGGAGGCTGAGCTTTGAGCCTCCAGAAGATGCTTAGGTGATATTGCTCTTTTTCTGTACTATTCTATTTGTCTAATAAAGAAACATGTCTTGTTCCCGATATGCTTCTTTCTTTATGTTAATGATGTTCATGTTTGAATTTCATGTATGAATGGATGTTTAAACATTTATAACTAACTCCTTTCTTGTATAACATAAATATGATTTTCATGTAAATCTTTGTCCATATATTACTGCATTCTTTGGAATTGTTGGTTTTGTAGGGCAAAGGAGCGAAAGGGACGTGAAGAAGGGTTTGGACCCTTGAGGAACTACCTGAACGTAGGACCTGAGGTACGTCCTTCTCACCTTAGAAATAGCTTTTTTCTAGCATAGTGGCTGTGTGTGTGCATGTTTCTTGATTTAGACAACTTTCAGTCTGCTAGGGTTCCACCCAAGAGCCTTAGGGGATAAAATCCCTCAACACTCTCTCTTTCTATGTATATAAAATAAAATAATCTTTTAATGTTAGCCATAGATATAAAGAGATTTAAAGTAACTGAAAGTTAAATAATTTTAATATCTGCACTTCCCAAAGAAAATAGACATATTATTTCATAGATATATGTTAATAGCTCAAAACATTTCAATGTAATATGAGGGTGAGTAAGAAAAGAAAAATATTAATATATAAAGAGAGAGTAAAAGTAAATAAAATATTTCTATATATTTCTATATATATATATCAATTGAAAACAATAAATATTTGTATGGTTAAAACATTTTAGTGTTCTTTTGTGTAAATGAAGAAGATGTATAATTCCTTCCATGCAAAACATGAAGTTAACACATTAGACAAACACATACACACAACACATCAGACACACACATTACCACATATATAAAGAGAGATAAAACTAGCATATATCTCCATGGAATTACCCTTGATATTCCTACCATAGATCACTCGAGATGTAAACCTTTATTCATTTTTTGTGGATCATCTCAAAAGCTTCATAAATTGGGGTTAAGATGGATGCTGGATTTTATTATTATTAGTATACCTTCTCTCATATTGCATTAAGATGTTTTCTGTTATTAATATTTTTCAGTACACCCATGAGTAGAGTAGTTGGTTTGTTTGCGGTTTAGGCCCTGCTAGGTCACAAGTTCAACCCTCATGGGGAGGGGTTGAGGAGTGGAAGCCACTTTTGGGGAGCTAAAATTCCTAAGGGACATCTAGGCTTGACCAAATCCTCACACAATCCCAATGATAAGTATCACATTATGGGTAGATTGGTATTCTTCCAACATAAGTAGGTTGGTCACCTAGTTACCAAACACACACACACACACACACACACACACACACACATATATATAATATATATATATATATATACATATAATAAAATATCTCTCACTTTTAATATGTGTGTGTGTGTGCGAAGCAACAATTTCTATTAAATTATGTCAAATTTAAATAATGGATAATGCATTTTCCAAATAGCAACGACCTCATTCCCACTATATTTATTGGGAAATAGATAAAAGTAAAATCACATAGGTAGTAACAACATAGAGCTATTAGACCCAAGATGAGTAGCCCATAAGGACTAGAATTGCTAAAAAAAAAAAAGAATCTTGTCATCCTCATTGTCCATCCATATTTTTTGGAGCTTTATTATCCTGTTGAACCTCTGTTAGGTTCTAGAAGGCTTCGTGAACTTGAGACTCCATATTTTCCATTCTGCCTTCGATTTGATCAAGTAGCTCATGAATATGCCTTTGGTCTCTTTGAAGGAAGCCATTATATCCATAATTTTCCATTGGTTATGTTGAATTATATTAAGGAAACTGATTACCTCATTTCAGTCATTATGTTGATCATGTGTCCATTGATCAACAACCACTATCACTTGGAAAATTTGTGCTGCTAGAAAATTAGATGACGAAGGAAAGTCCACATGCCTTGGAGAAATGACATGAGGTTGCTCCAATTCTTCACCATCATCGTGTTGATCTACCGGGTGCACAATTACTTTCCCTCACATGGCTACCCATCACTAGGGCTCTAACAACCCTTGTGTTAAAAATCCATGTAATAAAGTTAATAAATGAAAAATAATAACCAAGGTCATGGGACACGTATTCCAAGATGAATTTCAGGAAAGTAGTGATGGGAATCACTTGTGATTAATTAGTGACTATGGAAATTGGAAAAGGATTTGAAAAGACAAAGTGGCATTAATTGGAAATTTATTTATGAAAATAATGGAAAATAGGAGAAAAGGAAGGTGAAAGGTCACCGGTTGCATGTGATGAATAAATTGAAGGAAAATAATGGAAAATAAAGAAATTAGAGACCTCAATGATAAAAATGATTTTGAGGATCACTTAACACCTTTTGACAATTTCAATGTGGAGCTCCCTATTCTATTTCTCTCTATCATACTCTTGCACACTTAGAGTTTTCTTGGAGAACTCTTAGAGCATTATGGCATACCTTGGATTTGAAGCAAGAAGGAAAATCAAGAGCATGAAAGCACAAGGGAACATCAAGATCAATAGTTACAATGAGTTTTTCTTGCAGGTACTGAGATGCATGTATGATTTCCTTGTTAATTTTGACATGCATGGAATATGCATGTGGTTATTTGGTTATGATTTGTCGTTGGCATGGAGGATTTCCTGCATTAACAATGATTTTTCCTAGCCTTTCCATTTCCTCGATAGCCATGGTATTGGGGGATTTCCCTTTTGTTTTCTGATTAGTGCTCATGTTCCTTATGGTTGCGGGTTGAGTTATTAGTTCTTGAAGCCTTCAGGACAAATACTCTGAAATTATTGGAACAACTTGGGTTGAGTTACTAGTCCTGGAAGCCTTGGTTGGACAAACACTGGAGCTCTTGGTGAGTTGAATTACTAGTCTTAGAGCCTTGGATGGAAAAACACTATGGAGCCCTGTGGTGGCTGTGGGTTGACTTTCTAGTATCGGAGTTGGGTTAGAACAAACACTCTCGAGCCTTGGACAACTTGTGTAGAGACCAATCTGGCAATGGCTAGTGATGTTTGGCCATGAGATGGAATCATTGGTTGAGGGTTGGGGTGGGTTGGCCTCTAGAAGCCCTAGTTTGGTTTTTATTGGTTTATATTGATGAGATCCCACATTCATGCTTGGAATATGGCACAGGAGTGATTGGTTGAAAGAGAGATTATGGTTTAGCCCAATCTATGGTCGGGTGGTATGTGGAAGTCCCTGACTTGGTTTGATTTTGAATATGTGAATAAGAGCTCTTTTCCCTTGTATTTCATGAGTAAATGCATTTTTTATCATGTGGATTTGATGAATAATATATCATTTTTATGATTTGAATTATATGATTGTTATAATCATGGTTTTATGATAGACTTGAGTTAAGGCTCTCATCATGTTTTGATTATTAAATGAAATGCTAATGAATTTATAACCTAATAGATGATAATGCAACTATTGTGAGAGGGCATCAGACCTTCTTGACGATTCTCAGAGAAGTATGAGACCCCTATGTTTGTATGTGTAATTATGACCTGTAGATTACATGTTAATGATGTGTTTGAAAAAATGTATGTCATTGTTAGGATGTGTTAGGTTAAGTCCTTAATGAATTCTTGAGTTAAAAGCTTTGTATCTATCTTATTTATCATTCCTAAGGCTTTCATTAAGTTTTTGGCTAAGGTTTGAGTCCTAGCCTTGAAAGAGTGCCTCATATCTCACAATCGCAAGCATAGAACTATGTGAAAAAGGCCATAG
Organism: Pinus taeda; assembly: GCA_000404065.3. Lineage (NCBI taxonomy): Eukaryota > Viridiplantae > Streptophyta > Pinopsida > Pinales > Pinaceae > Pinus > Pinus taeda. Next base: position 298,079 of record APFE031330770.1, on the reverse strand, counting down.
TTGCTGGGATGCAGGATTATAGGAGCGACTGATGGGTCTCATCTGCTTGCCTACCTTGTCATGGGAGCAACTGAGAGCCCAAGTTAGTGAAAAATCAAGTTAATTGAAGGGTTGGGAAAATGGAGTGGTTGGTTAGCTCTTGGGGGTCCTGTAGCTCCTGTGAAAGGTCATTTTGGTTTCGGTACATCAATTCTACTTCCTTAATTTTACCTAGGAGGTTGAGTCATATCTTAATAACTCTTCATCACATATTTACCCTCGTGGATTGATAAGCTTTGGTAAGTGTGGGAGGATGGTGTTACAAAGTGGTATCAGAGTAGGTCACATTCTCTTTGGGTGATATATGATGTAACAACCCCAAAATAAACATGTAATTATTTAGGTTAGTCAAGAAATTCATAGTCAACACCCATTTTATCAACTAATTAACTTCAATTTAGAACTATGAGCAGAGACAACTTACTTGTGATTTCTGAGTTGAATGCTAGTGGAAGTCTTCTAATTGCAACAATGTCTTGGGGATGACTCTCCACCCAATTGTAGGCTCAATTGCACAAAAAATTGATACAAATGGCCATCCCCAAGCCCTCAATCAACGTAATACTACCAGCGTATCCTTTGTTAGATAACACTATTCTCCCAAGAGAAAGGATGATGAATCATGGAATGATGGAATGCTAGAATGCCTCTCATCTTCCTCATCATCTATTTAATAGAACAAACATTGGAAGGGGAACCACATGCACACACTCCATGTGTCTACATGCAACTTTATTACTTTCTTATTTTATTTCTTTCACTTTTACTTTTTGATAGCTTTATTGATTTTTACTGCCTTCTTGTTTTATTTCTTTTTTATATTTATTTAAAGCTTTAATATTGTTATTTATTATTTATTTACTATTACTATTTTTTTTATTTAATGTGTTATTATTTATTTTCTTGTATTTTGATATTATATTATATTAATTATTATTTATTATTTTTATTATTTATTATTTATTATTAAGGGACATTACATATCATACCATAGAGTGGTATCAGAGCATGTTTCAACCCTTGGACTGGATGGGCAGAATGTGTTTATCATGCAGACATGTTGGTTGCATATGTGTTCATTATTTCTATGGTATATGTGTTTGTTATGTATGCATGGTATTGGTCATTGTTTTAGTTGTGTTATCATTGTGAAGTTCATGAAATTTTTGTTGGGATGTTTTTGTCATGCATATATGTTGATGATATATGTGTTCGTTATGCATGTCAATGTTTATATGTCTTATGCATGCATTGTGTCTAGTTGGTGTTATAGTTTGTGGCATAATGCATTGTAACTGGGATGATGTTTGAGGTGATGTAGATATACTATTATGATTATGATTATACATGTATCATGCTAATCTAGTTGATCTTACAAATGATATATCCTCTCCTAAACTATACTGAGGTATGTTGGTTATGTTTATGTTTTGGTTTAGCTGACATGATCTACTTGCAGGAAGAAGAAGATCAAATATGATTAGAAAAATGGTGAATTATAGTTGATGAGACTCTCCATATATATCAGATGAGAAACATGGTGATAGTTACTCTCCTGAAATAGTAGACACTTTCAAAATTTTTTAAGGAAAAAATAAGAAGTTACAAAGTAGATAATGACAGGATCATTTAGTCATAAGATAGACTTGTTAGGGAACAAGAGAAACAACCAGAGGTCAATGAAGTGATTCTTCAGAGTTTGTCATACTTCTAGAGATAAGGACAGCCACAGATTAGTTATGGGATGGAGGACATGAATAATGGGGAATAAGGTAGCAGGGCTCATCGTGGGCATAGGTTGGATAAAGATGATATAATCAAGGATGGAAGATTCTTGGACACACTTGATAAGAGAGGTAATGGAAATGGGATTTATTCTAGTTATGGTTTAGACAGGTACCATGGTCATCATTGCTATCATCCTTACAGGAGGAGTGAAAGGGGATGTTTGTCGGATGAGTTCAAGAGCGAAAACACACCTACATTTGATGGAGAAATGAAGAAGTGAGAAGATGTAGAAGTGTGGTTTCTTGGGATGAATAATTTCTTTAGATTGTATGATTACTCATAGAACATGAAGGTTAGAATAGCTACATTCAATATTAAAGGTAAAGAGGACATTTGGTGGGAAGATGTAAAGAATATTAGAGGCATTCAAGAAGAAGATTTGACTTGGAGTGATTCGAGAGACTGTTTAGTAAGCAGTATCTATCAGAGAGATATTATGATGACAGGGAAAAATAATTCTATGAGTTAAAGATGGGATCCATAATTGATGAGGAGTACACTAGCAGATTCTTTGAGTTATTGAGGTATGCGCTTTATCTTAAGGAGGAGAAAGTGAATATCCATAGGTTCATCAGTGGGTTGTCAATAGAATTCAAGGACAAGATTGAGCTTGATGAGCCTATATCATTGGAGGAAAACATCAGAAAGCTAAAGCAGTGTTATGAGAAAAATTGGATAAGAAGTGAACAATAACTCATGACATAGGTAATAAAGAGAATGCAACATCACCTAAGAAGTTCAATGCATCTGATAGAGGACAGGGATTTCAAATTGAGGAGCAGAACAAGGGTGATGGAAGGAAGACTTTATAGTGTTGGACTTGTGGCAAGGATCATCGTAGGAGAGATTTTCGATAAATGATCAAGATGGCCCTAGAAATGCTCAAAAACTAAAGAGGGCTCGATAAAAGATCAAAAATAAAATTCCTTGGATTGCAATGAAACTGGGATTATATCAAAGATCTTGTCACAATATTTCCAACGGTACAAATGACACCTCAATCTAAGTTTGTATGCAAAAGTTATGGCTAGTGAAAGTTTTGGTAAAAATAGGAAAAATTAAAAGTCAAAGTCAACCCAAGGTGCCACGTGGCACTCCCATAGGCTAGTACATGGCAGAAAATTCAGCAGGCCTAGTGGGACCCACAAAGTTGATGTGGTAGCCTAGTAAACAAATCAGGTGGACCCACAAGCAGGTGATGTGGTAGCACCACAACTCAGTACATGAAAAGTAGGTGGCATATGATGCGGACCAATGAGATAGTGCCAGATGGCCTAATCACATGGTGCCGCAAGGCACCTCAAATTAGGCCCAAGTGGCCTTGGCATGGTGCAACCTCCATTTTTATCTTATTCTAATGGTTTTGGGAGTAGTTACAATCATACCATATATTATATGGTTTGAAAACTATATTAAAACTGAATTTAGGCTCTAAACCCATATTAAAGAAAAAATGGGAGCCAATGGGTTTTCAACCCAAATACTCCCCAACATCAAGTAACTTAATATGAATATGCTAGCCATTATACCAACCACATAGTTTCCTCCTTTTCGCAATTACCACCCTAGCTCAATTTGTTTTGCTTCCTCAGCCTAACACCCTTTGGAAGAACACTTAAAACCCTACAAACACAGGGATCCCTAGAAATATCTGACCAAGTATGATGAATGACAAAATCTATTGCTTTTTATAATGGTTTTTTACACCACACACACACACAACTCCTCCAACTTAGAAAATATGTTATAGTAGGAGATTGGTACTCTATGAGGATTACACAAAACTTAGGGTTTACAGGTGTGACCTTTTTCCCTATCACTCGCCAATGTTCATGTGTATGAGAATATTTTCCCTTGAACTTATTCAAGAGATCCTTAGTGTAGACCTACTTCACTTTGTGCCTACAAGGAAAGGTTACATTTTTAAAATGGGACAACCTGTGGGTCCTTTTGTGGTGAACACAAGATATGCTTTTATAATAGTTGAGGCTTTACTTGAATCCATGGATTTTTAAAAGTAGACACTTGTCTCTATGACCCCCAAGGCATCATTGCCCAAACGAGAGGAAAGATAAAAGCATCAACTTACGTACATGAGCCCATGCCCGAAATTGAATGGAAAGCTAATTTTGATTCATGGCCACTTAATACAAAAATGCATACCAAATCCCTATAAACAGGTGCAAAGCGTCAAAGACGACTGTCCACTAAGCTGGGGATACTGAGATGAAAGAATCTCACATAAGTAAAAAGGCTAAGGGACAAGGCTTAGAATAAAACCAAGAGATTGTGATACAAGTAATGGTAACAAAATCAGATCAGGTGGATTTTCAGATTACTTTAGATGGTCCAACTCTAGCTACAACTCCATCCACTGTAGAAGTAACCATCCCAGACCCTGATGACAATGCTTCTTCCGTCGAATCTAGTCAGCCTATTGGAAAGGCCATTGAGGAGAAAAATAAAAAGGTTATGGAAAGAATGGAAAGAATGATGGCTTCCAAATCAACATCCCACCAAACACGGTTGCTAGCTGCCATGGAACTAGAATGTGATCATATGAGGATTTCATTAAAACACTGATCAACATAGTCATTAACTTCAGGGACTTAGTTTAAAACCTTGGATATCTCTCTCAACTTAACAAGCATCCCTTCACCAGATAAAATAAACCTTCATAAGTAGGTGGAGGAGATTTTGTACAACGATCTTAGTAAAAACCTCATGACCATTAGAAAAGCTAAGACATTACTAGAAAAGGTCTCAAATAAGGTGAAAATGGAGAAGGCTGATTCTAGAGCCTTGCGTCTTCAAAATGAAAGCCAAAAATATTTAATAATCAAGCTAGGGGTAAACCTAGAAGAAAATACAATAGTGGAAACGATTCTTCAAAAATCTAAGAAAGAGATACAAGGATTAAGATATAGGTTAAAGATGTCGGGAAGTGAACATGTTCAATATAAAGAGTTGGCTCAGGTCAAGATGGAAAATGAAAAACTAATGAAAGAGTTGGTAGACAAAACTATTGAGATATTAGCTCCTAAACAGACAGTGGTTGTACTATAAGGAAAAATCAACTCTCATGTGTGTGTGGTGGTAGTGCCCGATGATCCACAAAACCTCATTGAGAAACTCACCAAAGCCTCAACTGAAGTGCAACTCTTGGAAAGTGAGTTGAAGAGGGTAAAAAGTGATTTAGATTATGAAACTGCAAGATTGGCTCAAAAAGAAAAATAGTTGTAGACCATGGTAATGAATGTTGAACTTTCCAAAAAGAACCCGTTGTTTGCAACACAAGAGATTACCGAGCATAGGACAAAGTTGAAGGGGAATATGTATCTTATGGAAGAAAGATAACTAGTATGGGATGATATCATCAAGGAAATGAATCTCAATTGGGAACATGTGACAATAATGCATGAGAAAAAATTTGAAACTAGGGATTATGAGCAGTCCATCATGAATTCTAAAGGAGGCAAAAAGAATTCCCAAACCTCCAAGAGATTCATTTGCTTTGTGAACGAGAAGCCCACTGAGGAGTTAAGACGCATTGATGTGGTAGACAGGGTCAGTGTTGTAATGGATATATCAAAAGTTGTTTTGAAAGAGGAAGCCAGGGTTAGAGCTAAATAGTACCTTGGGGCAGTTCAAAATGAATTGGCCTCCTTTAGTGTTGAATTCAATAGAGTAGTGCAAGATAGGTTTCCTAATTGTTGGGGACTTTGTGGGGAGTTTCTCTCTCAAGAACAATACAACCAGAGGCTTGTAGAAGCTAAAAGTAAGGCAAGTTTGTCGTATGAGAAAACTGCCACTCTCAAAGGTAAAACCATAGTGAACTTCCTCAAGAAAGAATTCCAATTACTTGGGAAGTTTAGAAGTCTCTTTCATTACAGGTTGGATTACTCTAGTATAATTGAATTAAAGGTCAATTATCAATGCTTTAGCTCCTCTCCTCACCCACCTCTATCATTCTGGAAACTATGTGAATAGTTTTTTAATCCACTAACTATTCAAGTCCTTGATCCTCATGCATAGTGCACTCCAAAACATGCTTCTCTGTCCCATCGTCCTTAAAAATATTTTTAATCATGTCAATCTTATCATCTCATTTACATATTTTATGTTATTTTGATTATATGTTTTATTTTTTCTATTAAATGGTTACATTTTAGTTAATTATAGTTGTGTACAAAGACACACTAAATTTTCGAGTTGCTTAGCGATCAGGAACTAAATCAAGAAAGAAATATTTTATAACAACCTCTCTCTTTAACAGAAGGCCTATATGAATATTTTTGAAAGAAGAAAAGAAGGTTCAGAATTTTTAGAAAAGAACTCTTGGAAAGGACTCTTTTCTAGTCTCATGAAGACAATGTTATGAATCTTGATAAATGTATGTTTCTCAAAAAATTAATGAGATATTTTTGGTGATTCCAACTTATTGGTTTGTAGTATGTTCATCTCCTTTCTTTTTTCATATATGTTGAACATTATTCTCATATTTCATGTCACGTAGTTGCTACATATATTTCTCATAAGATGCATATTCATTTAGATCAAGTTATTGATGGATAATGCCTTTATGAATACGTAAATAAAGTATATAAAAGCACTACAAGTATCTTAGCATTCCATGAACATTTCCTTTCTCTTGTTTCTCCCTAAACCCATATATATGGAATTCTTAAATTTTAAGCTATGTATGATGGATTTCTCCTCTACTTTCTTCTACAATTACATATGTCTTAACAACTGATTTGCAACAATCTCTCAGTTTGGATTGGCCACCACTGATTTATGATTATATTATTGTGTATGTGTTGGTTCATGCATTGTATCTCTATGACTGGTTCTAAATCAAATCTATTTGAATTTTATGAAAAAAAGTTAAGGTGCTACAAGCTCTTAAGACAAATTTGACAACATTAATTCAGATGTCCTAGGAACTGGTCTCCTCTCAACCTAAAGACTGTCTCTAGGGGTGACAACATATTCTGGCATTGTTGTCGAGGAACAAATTATTGAATTGTTCCCCTAAGTATGACATTCATACACTCTTTGATAAGGTGAGAAAATATGTGTGGGTTGTAGATTTATTAGCTTGGTGACTTCACAATCAAATCATAAGTTCATCACCCTGGATTTTAAGAGGCCCCATACCCTATCAGATACCTCTCGGCAAAGAATTCCATTTATATCCGATCCAAAAAGATTAATATCCAAAAATATTTGGAAGGAAAAAACCTCCAATACTGATGCTATTGTCTCCTTGTTTCCTAAAACATCCTCATCCAGCTCACAAAATGTCAGAATTCATTACTCCCATTTTTCTCCTAGAGTCTTGGTCTACAATTCAGAAAGTAGTTATCTACTCAATGCCACCTCCCTAGAAGTCAAGGAATAAGAAGTTTCATTCATCACTCCTTTCTAATTCCCTCCCCTCCCTAAAGTTGAGGAGGTAAAAGATAACCTAAAGAGCAACCCTACTCACAGTGAACATTTTCTCATTCCACGGTCAGTCAGTTGTCTCATAATTAGTCATAGCTTAGAGACCACTAATAAACCTAGCACCACCACCTCTGCTCCAGATCATTGTTCTAGGTTTGCTATTAAATAAATATGCTCCCTTTGACCTCCCTCAACCTTTAAGTTCCATACCTCGAGATTATCTCAAACTCTTACTCAGGTTTAATGGAGAAGATGATACATCATCACAGAGACACATAAAAGCTTTATGTGCCTTTGTAGAAAATTTAAATGTCGAACACATGGATGTGGTGCTAATGCTCTTCATCTAATCTCTAGATGGGGAAGCTAGGAAATGGTTGAAATCCTTGCCAGATGCTTCCATTCCTACTTGGGAAGAGATGGAAAACTCTTTTATATAGAAGTGGGTAGAAAAGAGAGATCATGGGTATATTCTTATTGAGTTTAATGATATGAAAAATAAAAATGATGAGCATGTCTTTGGGTTTATAAAAGTATTTAATAAATTGCATAATGGTCTACCTACTGAGATAAAACCTCTACAAGCCACTCCCAGAGAAGTTTTTGCTAGAGCCTTTGAATCAAAGTTTGGTTTCACACTCCAAGAGAGGAAGTCTTGTACCATGGAGCAGATTCAAGTTGATGCTCTCGAGGTAGAAGAAAATTTTACATCAACTAGCAAGTCAAGGAACATGATAGACCTTGGGGAGAGGAAAAATGGGAAAGAGGAAGCAACTTCCTTAGGTCATGGAAGAGAATCCCAAAAACAAAAAATTGAGGCAATGGATAGGTTAATAAACAACTGATCAAACAAACTAATAAAACTGGAGCTAGAAAATAAAAAAATTCTACAAAAAAATTCCCAAGCTGCTAATCAAGGTTTCAATCCCCAATACAAAAGGCCTCCCCAATAGATATTTCAAAGGGAGAGAAAAAAAAAACAAGACCACATGTGTCCTACATTATAATAGAATATGATCTAGAGGAGCAGATTCAAGATGCCAATGAAGTTCACGGGAACCTGTATTCCTCTTTATCTGATGAAAAAGAAGTTAGAATGTATGAAGAAGAGGGGGATGATCACGATGCAACACTAAACTATGGTCAGATTGATGATTATTACAAGGAGTTCATTGACTTCATGCAAGATCATTTGCATAGGAAATATGATCTTTGGTCATCTAGAAAGAGATTGAGGGGACAAGACCAAAATGAAGGTGCATCCTCCCAAGAGCCTCCTAGACCAGTTGATAAGGAGAAGAGGCCTTTAGATCCAATTATTTAAAAAAAAGAGTCCTTAGATAAAACCCATCATAAGCTTGAAGTCCTCAAAGAATAGAAGTCACCTCCCCCTCTAGGCCCATATGTAAAAAATAAAAAGAGATGGTACAGGTTGGCACTACAGAAAAAGACCCTACTATCTTTAATCTTAAAAAAGAACTTGAGAAAGTCAAAATCCTGGTCCCGTTAGCTAAGCTCTTAAAATATCCCACTTATAGGGCCCAAGTTTTCCAGTTCATGCTTCCATCTAGTTCAATCCAATAGCATGATAGTTTAAATCGCCAAGAAGAAAGGCCAATGGTTGTCTTTGGACCCCATGTTGAAGGACAAGATCCTTTCACAATACCTTTTTATGTTACTCTAGTAGTACATGACCTCTTGCTCCATAACTACATGTTGGAATCAGGCACTTCTCATAACTTGATGCCACTGTTAGTAATGGAGCAACTATGTGTGTAGATAACCTGACCGTACAAATATCTCTACTATTTTGACTCTAAAAGGGTAAAGTTCTTGAAAATGATAAAGGAATTAGTCGTGAATTTGGCCCAAATCCCAGTAAAAAGTGTAGTAATGGGCATTGTAGTAATTGATAGCCCAGCCAGGTTCGGAATGCTTTTCTCCAGATCTTGGGGATCAAAGATTTGAGGTTCCATCTTACTTGATTTGACCTATGCTACCGTCCCTATCTTTGGTGGATAAAAATTTAAGATGATTGTATAGAGAATCAAGGTTTGTTAAAAAAATTATGAAAGCTGATTGCCCAAATAATTATCCTGTGTATGGGAAAGAAAGAGATCTCTCATGCTCACTACTAGAAGAATATTATTTTATTTTAGAATAAACACAAGTACAACCCACAACCCAATTATATCAGTAGCTCAGAGATTGTGCAAAGTCTGGAAGTTGTATTTTGATGGCGCTAATTTTAAGGGGGGTAATGGAGCACGAGTGTTGCTGATATTTCTAGAGGGTAGCGTGATCCCTCTCTTGTTCAAATTGGAACTTGAGGCAACCAATAATTTGGTAGAGTATGAGGCATTACTGTTGGACCTACAAGCAGTGAGAATTTAAACATTGAATGTCTAACTACGTTTGGAGATTCGGAACTTGTGGTAAAGAAAATCAAGAACCAATGTCAAACTAAGCACCCCAAGCTAAAAGATTACATAAATGATGTTTGGGATTTAATGGACAATTTATTCCTATATTTTAATTTCCAATTCTTACCTAGGGAAGGAAATCGAATGGCCGACTCATTGTCTATAGTTGCTCGTAATTTTAAGGCCCAAAAAATTCACTTCTCTGATATGAAGTTGAAGTTAGATATAGACCCTTAGAACTTAATAATGTGACACTAGAAGGTGTTTGAAGATGATGAAAAAATTAAGTTCTTTATGGAATTCATTGGGGAATTTTCCAATTCTGTGATCGACAAGGAATACAAAAAAGTGCTAGAGGAACAACCTATTGCTTGGGAATAAACTATTGTTGGGCATAGAGTTCTGCAGCTAAAGGGAAACACTATTCCCCATGGTCTAGTTACTTTGGAGAGACTATTCAAATCCAAGGACGTGGGCTCAAAACCTGTTGAATAGGGAGTCAATGAATAGGTGGAGGATTGCAACATTGGCTTGGAGAACGAACCCCGGAAGATCAAGTTTCCAAAAGGGATCCCTCATCAATATAAAAAAGGTACTTAAATCTCTTTAGAACCTATAAAGATGTATTTTCTTGGTCATATGATGATTTAAAGGCATTTGATACAAATGTTATTCAACACAATATTCCCTTAAAAATGGCATGAAGCCTTGTTAGCAGAAACTTAGGAAGATCAATCCTCTTTCAATCCCATCCATAGAGAAGGAAGAAAGGAGGTTACTTTAGGCTAAGATCATTGTACCCTTGAGGTACTCTGAGCTGGTGGAAAACCTGGTTCTTGTCAGGAAAAAGAATGGAGAGATAAGGTTTTGTGTGGATCTTAGAAACCTCAACAAAGCTTCATTAAAGGACAACTACCCATTACTGAAAATGGATTATATATTATAGAAGTTAGTGGGCTCAGCTCGGATGTACATGATGGATGGTTTTTCAAGGTATAATTAGGTAGCAATGCATCCCTATGACCAAACAAAATTTGCATTCACTACACCCTAGGGAACCTTCATGTAGACAAGAATACCATTTAGCCTTATAAATGTAGGAGAAACTTTCCAAAGGGCCATGGATATATCATTCATGGGAGAACCAAACAAATTAATAGTGGTCTAATTGGATTATATCACAATTTTCTCTAAAATAGATGAGGAGCATATTCTGCATTTTAAACTCACTTTTGAGAAATGTAGGAAATATGGATGGTATTTAAATCCAAAGAAATATCATTTTTCTTTGAGTGAAGGTAAGTTGTTGGGGAATATAGTAGCACAAGAGGGGGTGAAGATCAATCCCAAGCATGTGGAAGCCATCAACCACATTTCCCTACCTAGAAATAAAAAGAGGTCCAAGTGTTCTTAAGAAGGATTAACTTCTTGAGAATATTTATACCCAAGTATGTGGAGATAGTGAAAGATATCACAGAGATGTTGAAGAAGGAGATTGAACTGATGTGGAACCAAGATTCGAGAGAATCCTTCCCTAGGATCAAGACAGATTTTGGAGAGGCTCCTATCTTTTTCAATCCATATTATTCAATACCATTTTACATATTTTCTTTCACCTCCCCTCATACTATAGCCATTGTGTTATTGTAGAAGTATAGTGAAGGTCATGAGTAGCATGTAGCCTTCTTCAGCCAAGTGTTGTGGGAGGTTGAATTGAAATATAATACCTTTGAAAAAAGGTTTATGCCCTAGTCAAAGCTTTGAAGGTGTTCATATTTTATGTCCTACACACTAACATTACAACTTATGTTCCAACAACGTTTATTAAAGACATCTTGGTGAAAGGGGATAATGATGGGAAAAGAGGTAAGTGGATTGCCAAAATCCAAGAATATGACATGGATATCAAGCTGACTAAACTCATCAAAGGATGGGGATTGGAAAAAATCTTATCAGAGTCTAATATCCAAGCCTTTGGAATTAACTTATTATCATAAGAAGATGAATAAGGGACCCAACAAGTGATGATGAAGACATCTATCTAAAAGATTCATATCAAATACCAAACATTTGCATGGTATAAAGATGTCATTCACTATTCATTATTCTTGAGGTGCTAGGTGAAGTTGGAAATATCTAAATATAAAGAATTGAGATTACAAGCCCATAATTTTATTATATCAAATTGTCAACTATATTGGAAGGACCCTATTGGGATTTTACTATTGTATTTGGTAGAAACAAAAACTCTAAGGGTAATTGATGATTTCCAAAATGACGTTTGTGGAGGAAACTGCAGTTGGAAGAATATCATATAGAAGATACTGAAAGTAGTATTTTATTGGCCTAAATTATTTAGAGAAGTTCACTCATATCTTTGGTCCTTTCAGAAGCGTCGAATGTTCCCCGAGAAGCAGAAACTAGCCCCACTCCCATTAATCCCTATTTTTATCAAAGAGCCTTTTAGGAAATGGGGACTAGAATTTATCAAAGAGATACACCTTCCATCTAGTAGCCAACACAAGTGGATACTAACAACCACAGACTATTTCACAAAATAGGTGGAAGCAATCCCAACCCAAAATGCGACCAATTCTATCGTCATAAAATTTTTGGAGGAAAATATCCTGGCCAAGTTTGGTTGTCCTATGAAAATTGTGACTAATAATGCTCAGGTTTTTAAGTCTACAAACTTTATTAGCTTTTGTCATAAATTCAACATTATAGTTAGCCACTCTACTACCTACTATGCATAGGGAAAGATACTGGCCAAGTAATACAAAACGGTCATAAGGATCCTAAAGAAAACAATTGTAGAGAGCCAGAGAAATTGGGACTCCCAACTAAAACTTTCCCTATGGGCTAACAAGGTCACTCCCAAAAGATCCACTGGGAAATCTCCTTTCAATCTATTTTATGCGAAAGCGTCAATATTCCCTATACCTCTTGCCATGGTAGTTGCGAAATATTACAAAATGTTGAAGAAGATCCAAAATAGTTGACTCAAAGGATAAATCAACTAGTGGAGCTCTAGGATAATAGAGAGTAGGTAAACCACAAGTTAATTATATATTAGTAGAGAATGAAGTCCTTATTTGATAGAAAGGAAAAATACCAACCTCTCCAACTAGGAGATCTAATTTTGAGCTGGGATATTAAAAGGGAATACAAAGGTAAACACAAAAAAAATTGACCCATTATGGTTTGGCCCTTTCAAAATAGATGAAAGAAAGGGCAATAATACTTTCTTACTAGAAAACCTAGAAGGTGAAGCACTAGAACTACCAAGAAATGGGCAGTTCCTAAAAAATTATTTTTGGAACTAAAGGTATCATCCCTCATTCATTCTAAATATCGGTGTGATATATGTAAATAATCTATGCTCTTTCAAGTTTTTTGTTATTTCTTCTTGCTATTATACAATTTTTGTGATAATAGGACTCCATTTCCAAGGAGCAAGATGTCAATTTGCAGGTTGTCGATGCATTGCTCGCAATACATCATTCCATGTTGGAGCCAATGTTATCCCTAGCCTTAATACTTTTGCAAAGTTGGCAATAGGGCTATGTAAATCGAATTCAAAGGAAGAACCACAGCTAATGGAAATTTTTTGGATGATTAAAATAATTTACAGCAAGGGATATCATGTAATTCGGGGGTCCAGGTAAAAATTGTAGTCAAAGCAACCAAGTGATCATACAGGTAAAGGCATTTCTTCTTCCACAGGGATAATCATTCCTTATGTACCAATGACGCTCCAGAACAAGAACCATGAACGAAACTTCCACAGGGATTAACAGATGGGCTTGCACTAGCATTGAAAATTTAGTTTTCAATTTAAAGAAACAGATTAATTCCCGGGGTGAGGAGAAGAGCTCATCCGCATATGGGCCTCCCTACCGAGGTACAATGGGGGCCACCCACCAGGTGGGCTACCTCCATTGTCCCCTTATTACCAATGGTCGCAACACTAAAGGTAAAGGTGATTTATAATTCCCCCACTTCTTCTCTTCAGTTCTCCTTTCCCAACAAATCTTGAGCCACCATGTCCCCTTCCTCTTACCCTTGACATCATCACTTCGCCACTTGTCCCTTAATTTCTATAAAGTAGCTTGCCCTTAAATTCCCTTTTCCTGATAGCTACTCTATATTTTCCTAGTGAGAATATCCCAGTCTGGTTACGCAGGAATTGCAACTAAAATTACCTAGACGACCTAAGGACCTCCTCAAAAAATTGCTTTCAGCTACTCCTATGGGTTCCAAGTAACCCATCAATTGACCACCTTTTTTTTGTGCTTTGTTCGCTCGATAAAATGAAACAAATGATGTCTGAAACCCATAAAACATGTTAGGTGAAACCTTCTTCTTGCCTTGAGCCCTTAATGAATTCTAAGAGCCAAATTATAGACCTAGCTTCCTCTCATCATCTTGTCAACGTTTGCTTTCATGTATTTTCTAGCCATGTGAGGGGATAAGACACCTTTTGAGTTGTCAACTCTGACTTATATTTCCAGATCACGCCCTCATTCCATCACTCCCAAAAATTTATATCATGGCTTGTTGCAGCATACCTAGATGAAAATAATTACTTCATCTCCCCTTTAGGAACCAAAATACTTGAGGTAACCCCCAAATTGATTCAGAAGGCCCTAATTTTCCCTTCCTCTCCTGCAATATAGTCATTTGCCAATGCTACCCTCTCTCACCTCTTTGCTACTCTTCATCTTCATGAGCAACAATCCTTCTTGGACCAAATCCTTGCCCCAAGTCAAATCCCTACCCTCGGATGAGTCTTTCCCAATTACCCTCTTAAGAGAGTCTGTTCGACCTATTCTGTCTGTAATAGCATGTTTATTTGGGGAAGACATCTCTGATAGGATTAATAAGTCCATCCTGGGATGTCTACATAAAATGAACCAACCTAGTTGTCTTCTCGACATTACTCTCTATCTATCTATGACCATATTCTTCCATCTTCATTACTTCCCCACCACTTCTTACTTTATCTATTACTTCCTTTTTTTTCTACCCGTTTATATCCACATCGAAGAGTTCGAATATCTGGGCCTTAATATGATGTCTCCTAACAAATAATTAAATTCTGCCTTTGACTGGAATATATCTATAAGAAGAAGACCCGACCTTGGTGGGTACTCTCAATTCATCTCGACCTTCATCACCATTGTCTACAGGATTATCCATGGGGTCTCACCAGCCAGAATTTTCCCTCAGCAAAAAGAGCTCCTCCAACTTAGAAAATATGTTATGGTAGGAGATTGGTACCTCTATGAGGATTACATAGAGCGTAGGGTTTACAAGTGTGAGCTTCATCCCTATCATTTGTTAGTTTTCATGCCTGCGAGAATATTTTCCCTTAAATTTATTCAATAGATCCTTACTGTGTAAACTTGCTTCACTTCATGCCTACAAGGAAAGGTTACATTTTTAAAATGGGAAAGCTTGTGGGTCCTTTTCTGGTGAACACAAGACAAGCTTTTAGAATAGTTGAGGCTTTAATTAAATCCATGGATTTTGAAAAGGGAGACACTTGGCACTAGGACCCCTAAGGCATCATTTCCCAAAGGAGATAAAAGATAAAATCATGTGACTTACATACATGATTCTAGGCCAAAAATTGAATGGAAATATAATTTTTATTCATGGCCTCTTAATACAGAAATGGACATCGAATCACCAATAAACATGGGAAAAGCATCAAATAGGACCGTTCACCAAGCTGGGGATATCGAGATGGAAGAAGCTCACATAAGTAAAAATGCTAGGGGTCAAGGCTCAAAAGAAGAAGAAGAGATTGTGATACAAATAGTGGAAACTGTAGAGCTGTAACTAGGGTATCTCACACCACTAATTATCCCACATTAATAAGTCAATCCGGGAAGGATTTGTTATTGCAAGGAGTAGCTCAATCCGAGGCTATTTGTCCGAGTAATGCTCAGTAGTATAGTGTTCTAATGATTCGAAAGGAAACAGATGCTAAGCTATAACTAAACTAACTTAAAAGATAGAATCACACAAGGCAATTGATCAGCCAAGGGTACGGAAGCGATAACCCATCCCTTTAGAAACTGATGAAGAAAGGAAATTAGAGCATGGACTTATAGGTCTGGGAGCTAAGCAGCGTCTTGCTGAGGCTCACTACAGCCTTAGACCTTCTCTCACACCATAAACAACAAAGGCAGGTAAACAAAATGGTGGAAAGTAAAATGGAACAGCAGTCTGGAAATGGAACAACAACAAATGGAACAACAGTAAAATGGAACAGCAGTAATCAAATGGAACAGCAATAATAAAATGCAACAACAATCCTTAATGAATTATGTAACAACAATTCTCACCCGTATGTACATGTTCTATACTACTACAGCAATTTGAGAATAATAGATGATATGACTATGCTTCTGAACGAAGTAATATGGCTTGCAAGTCTCACAAATATCTTTTCACATGGATCTAATAACGATACATTCAGGCTAACCTTCTGTTACAGAGATAACCGAAAGATGCAACTCAAATAGATCCAATTGTACAGTGCAGAGACATGAGGTAAAGAAATCATTCACATATCATTCATAGCATATCACATAAAAGATGTATCAGATTACTTAAATAATAGAAATAAACAAATCACACACAAATCACCGTATAATAATACAAAAGCAAGTGTCCTTCGGAGCCGGGCCCTTAGCTGCCAAGGGTACACTACCTTAAGTTACTCCAGATGCAGAGACGAAATGAACACCAAGTCTTCTATATTAATCACATCAAAAGTATACAAAGTCAGGTCTCAGCGAGACTCAATGATCATAATTTGTTCTGAAACTTAGAATCATAAAAACAGTCGTCCCTTGCTCAATGGTGTGGTGCCTTTATATAACAGAAATGACGGAGGTATCTATACAAAAAAGATAAGTTAAAGCAGTGATCCCTCAGGATCAAAGATCCTGAGGGATTCGCTAATCGTTCAATTCTTCTCTTTTCCTTCTTGCGCTCTCCGACCCGGTATCCCGCATTCTTTCCCTGGGCTATTCGGCTCTAATTTTTCTTGATCTCGTCTGCATCTAGTGCCCTACTGGAGGGACAACAGTTATTTTCCTTTTGCTCCTTGCTTTTGATCGACAACCCCCTGTTTCCACGTCTTCCTGCATAGAAAACATCAATTATCAACACTTGAGCTTCCTTTGTCTATTTTCGCATATTTTATCAAAATCCTTTATCTTCTTTGAACTCATGATACAGAAAAAGTTAGAATTGTTATTGAAAAACCACTAGATTGCTTGTCAAAAGCATACCTTCCAAGTGCTCCACACACCCCCCTGCTTACCCTGTTTCATGGCCTCATGAAAACGTTATAGTTGACATGAAAAGCAGTGAGAGAATAGGCCGGAGAAGGGATCTCGCGAGGAGGCCGACAACCATGATGAGCAACTAGATGGTCAAAGAACTGATCTATTTGATCTGCAGGCATCTCA
Organism: Pinus taeda; assembly: GCA_000404065.3. Taxonomy (NCBI): domain Eukaryota; kingdom Viridiplantae; phylum Streptophyta; class Pinopsida; order Pinales; family Pinaceae; genus Pinus; species Pinus taeda. The sequence goes on along the minus strand of APFE031330770.1, from coordinate 280,891 downwards.
TATAAGGCCTGATATCCGGGTGTAGGGTGCCAAATAATTGGACTGCGAAATCGATACCCCAGCCAGGATGGCTCTGCTCGCAGAATCCATTCCCCATAGAGACTCAATCGGCTTGCAGCCAGCTCAAAATTCTCATATTTGAAGGGTTCCCTGAGCTGGATGTTTGGGTTAGAGGTCCGGTATTGAAATTTTGCAGCATCGATGGCCAGGTCTTTAATAGTCAGGAAGTATTCTAGACTATTTCGGATCAAGTCTTCGTGCATGGGACCTAATATCTCAATGACACCTGGGATCCTCATAAGACTCCTATGTTCTCTCCATAGCATCACTGGGTCTCTAGGTTCAGCTCGTACCCATAAATCTAAGCTGTTCTCTTTTCTCTGGAAGGTGTTGTAAGCTTTGAGCCATTTCAACTGATTAACCCCAAATGAGATAAAGGCTTGGAGTTGTATATTGCCAACAAAAGGGCCAGGATTTAAATCAGTTTCCTGGTCTAGCACAATATTGTGCAGGTAAAACTCGCATAATAACCTTTGAACTTTAACTCCATAGTGCTTACAACAGTCTATAAAGTCATTAACAGTGTTGATGTGGATGGGTGCTCTTGCCCTAATGGCTTTTATTTTTAATCTCAGATATCGTTCAAGAAAAAATAAAGCATAATTTTTAGCAGGGGCCCTACAAGTCAAAACATCAGTATATAAGGAACACACGGTGTCCATCTACTTAACAACACTATCTAATTGACGAGTTACCTTAGCAACCTTTTCCTACTCCTTCTGCCATCCTTCAAAGGCCTGGCTCTCGGACTGACTGATGTCTCGAAGTTGCTATTGGAGCTCTTCGTATCTTTCCTTGGGGACTGTCTGTTCTCGCAACTGCTCAGCTTCTTGCTGAGCTTCCTTCATCATTTTATGCAAGGTTCTGGTCTTTGGGTCCTTTTTCCACAAAGCCGTAGAGGCTGGAAGTTTGACCTGGACCTTTCTATTACGTTGCTTGGAATTTAGGACGCGAATTACACCCGAGGGTGGTGCTTCTGTTTGGACCTCTTTGCTTTCTGTTTCTTTCTTAACTCAAATAAAGGGTTGCTGTGGCCCTTCTGCCATCGGAGCCCCTTGTTGTTCCATTGGTATGTCCATTCGTTCTTCAGGGCCAGATGGAATAGCAGTCTGCCCCTCCCTACTATTTGGAACAGCGGTTTGTTCCTCCATGTCATTTGGAACAGCACCCTGTTCCTCATTATTATTTGGAACAACAGATTGTTCCTCGGCAGTAGGTCTCCTGATGGGGTTTCGACCAGCAAAACGGGTTCTTATCCTCGGGGTTCTTGCTGCCATGGTCCTCCTTCTTTTCCTTACGGTCTTCTGTATTCTCAGACTGGCTTTCAACATTCGAATTTGCTGCCGGAGTCTAGCTATGGTGCCCAACAACCTCTGCTATTTCTTTCTTAACTTCTTAATTTCCTTTGCCTCAGCAGAGGGTTTGGCCCTTAAGCTCGTCCCTTCTTCATCTGGGATATCTTCCGGTGTTTCAGGGACAAGTTGTCCCTGATTGTTGTCCTCTATTTCATTATCATATCCAGGCAGGTTTTCTTCCTCTGCCTCGTCTGCATGCATTTCCTCGGGTAATTCTTCTTCTAGGGGACCGTCAGGGACACCTCCTGTGCCAGAGGGCTGGCCATATTCTCCCATATTGGCCAGAATTGCTGCCAATTCCTCCTCACCTGGAGGGTCCTGCAACCGGCTACCCCCTGGCTGTGCAAGTTCTTCTTCCTGATTGCCCTGTTCGGTGGCCTCTTCTTCCTTTGAGTGTTCATCTCCTTGGTTGCTCTGTTCAGTGGCCATTTCTTCCTTAGAGCGTTCATCTCCCTTTTCAATTTCTCCTTCCGGCTGGTCAGTCTCGGCCTCTGATTGCTCGGCATTTCCTTCGGAGAGTCATCCTTCCAGTTCTGGGGGTTCATCCATAATTTCAATTGGTTGGGTCGTGGTTCCCTGAATCCTTTCTAGCCTTCCTCGTATCTGAGCCAACCGAGCTGACTTCCTTGGTCTTTCAGGTTGGTTGGGTGTGCCAGCAGGTTCTCTGGGTTCTTCTTGTCATTCTGGCATACCAGAGGGTTGTTTCCATTTTGAAGCAGCATGTCTTTCTGCTGCTGGCTGCTTGTGTCTTTCTGAACGTTCCGGCGTACTGGAGGACTGTTCAAGTTTTGGGGATTGTGCAGCCAATCCCCCCTCGACTGTTTCAATCAATTCCTCCCAAGTGCTCTGCTGTTGGGTGAGACTGTGGCTCACTATCAACCGGATCAGTCCATGGTGGCTGACAACTGCATCTATATGCTGGGCCTTCTTCAGGCTTCGGGCCGCGTCATGTAACAGCGAATTTAAAAGTGCAGGGAGATTCACAGAGCATTTTCCTTTCAAAATAGCCAAAATTTTTAAGTGACGAGGCCTTACCACATCTTTTCTTCCTTCGCAGGTGATGTAACTTTGCACTGTCTTCACCAGCTCGGTCCAGGGTTCCCCAAGTGTTGCCGGCAGAACTCCTTTCCCTTTGACTGTCAAGCTTTGGCCTTCGTCCTGGAACATTTCCATAGCTTTTTGCAATCTCTCCTTCTTCAGCGTCCATATGGGTTCAACACCTGGTAATCCTGAGACTTCTACAATGATGTCCTCCATAACCACTATCCGCTTTCCTCTTACTACGGAGTGGTTTTCCTACAAATTCTGCAGGAATTCTAATGCTACTGCTTCATTTGATTCTTGCAGGCGGTTGAAGTAATTCAACCATCCTGCATTTTCCAGGATTTTACGAGCAGCAGCGGAAACTGTCAGCTTGTGAGGTTCACTTCGGACCGTCTTTCCGCCCATGATTCTACTTAGAAATGGAACAGCAACTGCTTGTGGTATTTGCGACGCAGAGAGGATGACCAATGCCAATTTTTGGAAAGGATCACAGAGCATGCAACGAAAAAGGATCGTGGACGACAATCTCCATAGGATGAAATCATCATACCGTTAAACCATGCCCTTCCTTCGTACATTATCTTGCCTGAATGGTGTGCAGCCACATAACCCCTACAGTAATGAGGTTACCTCCCCCCTGCGATCTGATAGGCTGCCCCCAGCCGTCAAAGAGAGGAGCAGTAGCCAGTCGGGAGTCAAATCATAAAGTACAGCATATGGAATTATGCCATGTTGTAAAAAAACAACGAAATGCCAAAACCGAGGCAAAAAGGTAGATCGCGTTTTATATGAGAGCCTGTGTGATATAATGAGGAACCGAAGAATTGGACGTCTGGCAAATGTACGAAATCTCCAGTAGTCATTGTCAATTCCGTTGCCATGATCGGTGGTAATAAGTATTCATGCGATATATATCGGGGTGTGACATATGATTTATGCAAAGGATATAAGAGACAAAAAGATTTAATATCATACCTGCTGGTGTAAATATTACGACTTCGATGCCATTAACAGAGCTCTGCTGCCAACAGGTGTTCATAACCTTGGCAGAGTTGTTTGTTTCACCCTCCGGAACCATGATCCTTTGTGTATATTTTGAAGAGTGCTTTGTCAAAATGCAGGCCATTATGCCGGCTTGGTAACCAGATAACCATAATGCCATTCACAAGGTAGGCACGAAACATGGTCAGGCCGGCTCGTGATGAGACCTCCTGTTCCAAGGTTTGGTTGGTAATTAACCTTCGGACCATATCCCTGGTGTGGTGGCCATAATGGGAATGCCACTTCGCGTCCATCCTTATGATCATGGTAGGCTAGCTCTGAATGAGACCCCCTATCCTGCATTTGACAATTTTCATATTTTGTTTTTATTTTTCCTTACAGAGCACCTCTTTTTTGTTTATTTCCACATAAGGGTGGTTCCGCACTCCTTAAGAGCGGGGAATGGTGGAAGAAGTCTTATAATCCCAACAGACAGATATAAATCGTTTGTTCTTATCCCTTAGTAATAATCAAGAAATATTTCAGGGGAATCGTCATGATAAAAATCACCAAACCAGGGTTCGGGAATAAGACAATGACAGTGGAGATGAAGAGTTAATGTCCTTCCTTTGGTCCTCTTATCATACTGGCTTCATAGTAAATAGCAATTTATGATATGATAATTTCGGTATATCATGTTTTATATTCATCTCATAAATTCATTGCTGTATCTAAAAGATTGGGAGACCATGGGTGCAAGGCATCGAATAAGGGTAAGAACATGCCGATGGCCTTTCTGAGATAAGAATCTATTCGTGGGATACCATTTCCTTGAGAGGAACAACAAAAATCGTAAATTTTGTTCCTTCCGTGAAAGGAACAGCAAAGACACTCAAATGTTGTTCCTTTTCGCAAAGGAACAACAAAAATACACGAGTGCTGTTCCTTTTCGCAAAGGAATAGCAAAAATACTCTCAAGTGCTGTTCCTTTTCGCAAAGGAACAACAACAACACGCAAGTGCTGTTCCTTTTCACAAAGAAACAACAAAAACACCCAAATGTTGTTCCTTTTCGCAAAGGAACAGCAAAAACACGCAAGTGCTGTTCCTTTTCGCAAAGGAACAACAAAACATGCAAGTGCTGTTCCTTTTCGCAAAGGAACAGCAAAAACACCCTAATGCTACAAGCGTTGTTCCTTTTCGCAAAGGAACAGCAAAACACACAAGTGTTGTTCCTTTTTGCAAAGGAACAACAAAACACGCAAGTGTTGTTCCTTTTCGCAAAGGAACAACAAAACACACAAGTGCTGTTCCTTTTCGCAAAGGAACAACAAAAATATGTAAGTGTTGTTCCTTTTGAAAAGGAACAGCAAAATCACACAAATGTTGTTCCTTTTGAAAAGGAACAGCAAAACGTCACAAACGCTGTTCCTTTTGAAAAGGAACAGCAAAACCACACAAATGTTGTTCCTTTTGAAAAGGAACAGCAAAACCACACAAATGTTGCTCCTTTTAAAAAGGAATAGCAAAACCACACAAATAACATAGCAAAATAGATAATCAAAAAACGTATATACAGGATGTTATGTACAAGTTATGAAATGAATTGCTTAAGTTACAGGTGAGGAAGATTTCGCTTCCTCTCCTAGAACTTCCAAATCCGTATCTTGTCGTAGCTGCTGACAGAAGGATTCCCGAGTGAGTGGCTTTCGATAAAGACGAACTCGGTGGCCATTTACTTTGAATGCATATCCAGAACCATCGATTGTGATCAGGGTAAGGGTCCCATTTTCGTGTACTTTCTGGATTTCCTATGGTCCTAACCATCGAGTCTGGAGTTTTCCAGTGAAGTCCTGAAACCGAGAGTCGTATAACAGAGCCCAGTCTCCTTCATGAAAGACTTTATTCTTAATAAGTGCATCATGCCACTTAGCTCGCTGTTGCTGAATCAACGCTGTATTCTGTAATGTAGAGAACCTAATTTCATCCAACTCATTGACCTATTGTAGTCGATTGATTTGCACCTCACTCAAATCTAGGCTGACTTCTTGTGCGGTTCGTAGCGTTTGGATTTCAAATTCTATGGGAAAAATTGGTTGTTTTCCAAACACTAATAGATAAGGCGAATAGCCTGTCGTACTTCTCCATGTGGTTCTATAGGCCCACAGTGCCTCAGGTAGCCGAGAGGCCCAACCACGCCTATGTGCTGCAATGGTTTTTGTTAAAATTGATTCTATGACCTTATTACTACTCTCTACTTGCCCATTTGCCTGCGGATGGTATGGGGTAGTGATCTTATGTTGGACATGATAATTGTTAAGTGTTGCAGCTAATTTATTTCCAACAAATTGTGGTCCACCATCTGTGATTACTTCTCTCGGAAGTCCATAACGTACAAACAAATGGAACAAGAATTGTATTACCGAGTCCTCTGTAGCCTTAGGCATTGATTCAGCCTCGACCCATTTAGTAACATAGTCAGTTGCCACCAGAATGTATGTCCTCTGATTTGATGGAGGATTAATGGGTCCGACGAAGTCAAGAGCCCATCGTTCAAATGGCTCAATGACCAATTCTGGTCTTAGAGGCATTTCATCGGCTTGGCCAGGTTTTCCTGCTCGCTGACAACTGTCATAGGCTTGCACAAATTTTTTCGCATCTTTGAAAATTGTAGGCCAGTAGTATCCTGTCTGTAGTACTTTGTGTGCTGTTCTTTTTTCAGCAAAATGTCCCCCACTTGATACGTCATAGCAAGCTTTTAAGATGTCGAAGATCTCGTCCTCTCGAATACACCTCCTGATTTGCATATCTGCCCCTGTATGGAACAAATGGCCTCTAATCCATGAAAATCGAGTGCTCTTCTGAACAATCTGCTTCCATTCCTGAGGGGTTAAGTGTTTTGGTAGCTTACCTACTGCAAGGTAATTGGCGACATCAGCATACCAGGGTGTTCGAACAGCAATAGCAAACAGGTGTTCATCAGGAAATTGGTCTTCTACCGCTGCTGTTTTAATGGATTTTGGTATCTGTGAGAGAAAATTGGCTACAGGGTTTTCCTTGCCAGGTCGATCCTTGATTGTGATGTCGAACTCCTGCAATAAGATCAACCATCTAGTTATTCTAGCATTCGTAACAGGTTTATTTGCCAAATATTTGATAGCAGAATGGTCTGTATATAACACAACAGGATAGCCTGTAATATAATGTCTGAATTTGTTAATAGCATGTATTACAGCCAGGAATTCTTTTTCGGTAACAGTATAATTGAGTTCGGCAGAGGATAAATTTTTGCTGATATAATAAATAGCATATGGCTTCTTATCCTCTTCTTTCCCCAGGACTGCACCAATTGCGGTATCTGAGGCATCAGATGAGATTTGGAATGGAAAATTCCAGTTTGGTCCTCGAAGGACTGGGGCTGTTGATACCAACTTTTTCAATTCCTTAAAAGCCTGGTCACATTTTTCTGTCCACAAGAAATCAACATTACTAGTTAGAGCATATAGAGGTGCGGCAATACGTGAATAATGTTCTATAAATCGTCTGTAATATCCAGAAAATCCAAGAAAACTGCGTACCTCTGTTTGAGTAGTGGGGGTAGGGATAAGCAAAAGAATCTGAATTTTGGCCGGGTCTACCTGGATGCCAGCTGCTGAAATGTAATGCCCTAGAATGAGCCCTTCTGTCATCATCATGTAACATTTTTCGTGGCTCAAACAAAGTCTGGTAGCGATACAATGTTGCAGAACGTTTTCCAGGGTATCCAGAGATGGATCAAAATCTTCCCCATATGGCGTAAAGTCATCCATGTACACCTCAAGTCCGTCGTTTATTAAATCTGCAAAGATGCTGAGGACAACCCTTTGGAATGTAGCAGGGGCATTACATAGGCCGAAAGGTAGTACTCGATAGGCAAACGTTCCCCAAGGACAAGTAAAGGTAGTTTTATCCTAGTCTTCAGGGGCAATTTGGATTTGGTTATATCCGTTGAAGCCGTCCAGAAAAGAAAAAAATTTCTTTCCTACCAAAGTGTCCAATACTTGATCTATAAATGGGAGGGGAAAGTGATCCTTCTGTGTGGCCTTATTTAACTCCCTGTAATCCACACAAATCCTCCATTTTCCATTTTTCTTGGGTACCACCACTAGGGGGGAGACCCATTTACTATCAGAGATGGGATAAATAAAATTAACATCCAAGAGTTTCTGAAGTTCGGCTTTTACTATCTCTTTTAGATGGGAGTTGAGTCTTCTTTGTGGCTGACGAACAGGTCTTGCATCCTTTTCTCTATAGATATGGTGGGTGCATAATTGAGGATCAATCCCCTTCATGTCAGGGTAATCCCACACAAATGCTTCCTTATATTTTTGTAACAGATTCACAAGCTTTATTTCTTGATCTGGTGTGAGGTTGGTGTTGATATTTAGAGTCTTACCAAGTTCGATTTCCACTACTTTACTATTGGCAATAACAGTTACTGGTATTGTTTGGTCATGTCGATCTTTTAAAGAGTCTTCTTCTAGCTCACTATCAAAGGCTGCCTCTATCATAAAGCATTGTGTGTGAGATCTAGATTCAGTTTGACTAATGAAGTTATTGATGGCATCATCTTCTATCTGATCTTTAAAATCTAAAGCCTTTTGTACAGTCAATGGAGATCTGATATTGTTAGTAAGATATGACACAGGATACTGATTAGTTTTGATCGTCGGTAGGCTTGGTTGTGCTGGAGGATATAGAACTAGATTTTTAACGTCTGGTCCTTTAGTT
>APFE031330770.1:253237-265433 GCA_000404065.3 Pinus taeda | reverse complement strand
CTGGTTCTTCTTCTGCTTCTTTGTATACTGCCTTCAGTCTATGAAGTAAGGGGCAGCTTTTGGTGAGATGGTCTTTTGTGCAGATGGCGCATGTTTGAACTGAATCTAGTGGACATTCCTTGTGGCTATGTTTTCTTCTGCATCGGGGGCAGAAAATTGCCAGATTTTGTTCTGCCTCCATCTTCTTTTGCTTAGCCTGCACAATATCAAGCTGTGTTGTTAATGTCCCTAGAATATCAGTTTTAAAATTTTCTAATGAGTTACCAAGTTCTACACGTGTTACTCCTTCTATTGATATTTTGTTATCTCTAACAAACCGATCATATTCTATTGGTTTTATCCTTGTGCTGCCTCTTGAACTCCTGATGCATAAATTAATGATTTCAGCAAAATTCTCTTGGTAAATATCCCCTTCTCCCATGATATTCAATGTTTCAATCCATTGTTCTTTCATACCTCTAATTAATGTAGTTTTCAACACATTATCAGGCAGAGGTAATGATGCATAGGGGGATCTTTGTAAATTATACAGAAAACGTTCTACATATTCCTCTAGAGTTTCATTTGGTCTGGCCGTCATTTGGAAAATTTCATCTTTTAGTTCTCTTGACCTGCAGTAATCCTGATATTTCTTGAGGAAGGATTCTTTCATTTGATCCCAGTTGTTTATGACTCCACCACCTAAACCCATAAACCATCTCAAAGCTGCTCCTTTCAAAGTGGAGGGGAACAACTTCAATTTTTTGGGATCAGTGGTGTAATCATATCCTCTACATAACACATCAAATTCAAATAAGAATGCGTCAGGGTCTTCTGATGTGAGTCCATAAAACGTTGGGATGTGTTGAAGAGGGATCACTTTCATGGGTGCATTTGCATCAGAGTCTACTATCGGATATTGCAATGTAGAAGTTTGAGTATTTGGCTGATTCTGTGCCATGGTGTCGAATATGTGCCAATAGTCTTCCAGAATTTCTAGGAGGGTGTTCCTAGGTTGAGAAGGGGCGACCTTGGCAGGAACTGTTTTAATGACACTTCCTTTGTCTAGGATTTCTATCTAAGGGAATGGACTGCCTTCAATATTGATTCTGGCTGCGCTCCCCTTATCTGGGTTGTTTAATAGCTGGATTTTCCTAGAAGGAGACCTTGGTTCCTCTATTTCCCCTGTTTCCCCTTCTCCCTCACAAAGGTTGCTTAAGTTCCCTTCTTGCAGCCGTTCTGATACATAATTTTCAATTTCTTGATAGTCCTGTTCATCAGTCTGGCTATGTACCTCAATAAAGGCTCCAAATGGTGATGCTGTAGCCTAAAGGGAACTAGTAGGCTACCTAGAATTAATCTTTCTGATGCCTACTGATGGCTGAGATTCAATTTTCTTGTAGATCTCGTCTATAAAGGTTGTTCGGCCAAGGGTCACCAGTCCTTTGGCTTTTTCAGGTTTGGCTAGGGGTTTGATATTCTTTTCTAGCTTTTTCTGCTTAGTCATGCACTCTAAAAACTACTAAATCCTATCAACCAGCAATTCTGCTAAGAGAGCGGACGGTGGAGCAGGGCTTTTACATGCTCTGTACGTAGCTTCTTACCTTCCGTTTTTAAAATCCAACTCCCCCCTAGCAGACTTGCACACTACTCTGTAAAGGGCAAATGGCTATTACTCCTCCCCGGCAACGGCGCCAAAATGTAGAGCTGTAACTAGGGTCTCTCATACCACTAATTATCCCACATTAATAAGTCAATCCGGGAAAGATCTGTTATTGCAAGGAGTAGCTCAATCCAAGGCTATTTGTCCGAGTAATGCTCAGTAGTATAGTGTTCTAATGATTCGAAAGGAAATAGATGCTAAGCTATAACTAAACTAACTTAAAAGATAGAATCACACAAGGCAATTGATAAGTCAAGGGTACGGAAGCGATAACCCATCCCTTTAGAAACTGATGAAGAAAGGAAATTAGAGCATGGACTTATAGGTCTGGGAGCTAAGCAGCGTCTTGCTGAGGCTCACTATAGCCTTAGACCTTCTCTCACACCATAAACAACAAAGGCAGGTAAACAAAACGGTGGAGAGTAAAATGGAACAGCAATCTAGAAATGGAACAACAATAAATGGAACAACAATAAAATGGAACAGCAGTAGCAGTAATAAAATGGAACAGCAATCCTTAATGAATTATGAAACAACAATTCTCACTCGTATGTACATGTTCTATACTACTACAGCAATCTGAGAATAATAGATGATATGACTATGCTTCTGAACGAAGTAATATGGCTTTCAAGTCTCACAAATATCTTTTCACATGGATCTAATAACGATACATTCAGGCTAACCTTATGTTACAGAGATAACCGAAAGATGCAACTCAAATAGATCCAATTGTACAGTGCAGAGACATGAGGTAAAGAAATCATTCACATATCATTCATAGCATATCACATAAAAGATGTATCAGATTACTTAAATAATAGAAATAAACAAATCACACACAAATCACTGTATAATAATACAAAAGCAAGTGTCCTTCGGAGCCAGGCCCTTAGCTGCCAAGGGTACACTGCCTTAAGTTACTCCAGATGCAGAGACGAAATGAACACCAAGTCTTCTATATTAATCGCATCAAAAGTATACAAAGTCAGGTCTCAGCGAGACTCAATGATCATAATTTGTTCTGAAACTTAGAATCATAAAAACAATCGTCCCTTGCTCAATGGCGTGGTGCCTTTATATAACAGAAATGACGGAGGTATCTATACAAAAAAGATAAGTTAAAGCAGCGATCCCTCAAGATCAAAGATCCTGAGGGATTCGCTAATCGTTCAATTCTTCTCTTTTCCTTCTTGCGCTCTCCAACCCGGTATCCCGCATTCTTTCCCTAGGCTATTCGGCTCTAATTTTTCTTGATCTCGTCCGCATCCGGTGCCCTGCTGGAGGGACAGTAGTTATTTTCCTTTTGCTCCTTGCTTTTGATCGACAACCCCCTGTTTCCACGTCTTCCTGCATAGAAAACATCAATTATCAACACTTGAGCTTCCTTTGTCTATTTTCGCATATTTTATCAAAATCCTTTATCTTCTTTGAACTCATGATACAGAAAAAGTTAGAATTGTTATTGAAAAACCACTAGATTGCTTGTCAAAAGCATACCTTCCAAGTGCTCCATAGAAACAAAACCAAATCAACCAAGTTTTCAGATAAATTTAGAGGATCTACCTCCGGCTACAGCTCCAACCACTGTGGAAGTAACCATCCCAGACCTTGAGGATAGTACTGCTACCACTAGATCTAGCTAGCCTATTGGAAATGCCATTGAGGAGAACAATAAAAAGGTCATGGAAAGAATGGAATAAATGATGGCTTCCAAATTAGCATTCTACACAACATGGTTGATGGCCACTATGGACCTAGCACGTGATCATATGAGGATTTCATTACAACATCCATTAGCATAGTCATTACCTTCTGGGCCTGAGTTTAAAACCTTGGATGTCTCTTTGAACTTAGCAAGTGTCCCTTTACCGCATAAAATAAACCTTCATCTGGGGGATATGTTATACAATGATCGCAGGAAAAATGTCATGACCATTAGCAAAGTTGAGACATTATTATAAAAGGTATCAAATAAGGTGAAAATGGAGAAGGCCAATTCCAGAGCCTTGCCTCGCATCTTAAGAATGAAAGCTACAAGGAATTGATAATCAAGCTAGGCGTGAACCCTGAAGACAAGACAATAGTGGAAACTATTCTTCAACAATCTTAGAAAGATGTATAGGGATTAAGGCATAGGTTAAAGATGTTGGGGAGTGAACATGTTCAGTCTAAAGAGTTGGCACACGTCAAGATGAAAAAGGAAAAACTCATGAAAGAGTTGGTAGAAAAAAGTGATGAGATACTGTCACTTAAATAAACATTGGTTTAACTGCAAGAAAAAATCAATTCTCATGTGTGTGTGGTAGCAGTGCTTAAGGATCCATAAAACATGACCAAGGAGCTCACCAAAGCCTTGACTGAAGTGAAACTCTTGGAAAGTGAGTTGAAGAGCGTATAAAGAGATTTAGATTCTGCAACCACAAGACTGGCTCAAAAAGAAAAATAGTTGTAGATCGCGGTAATGAATGTTGAACTTTCCAACAAGAACCCGCTATCTGCAACATAAGAGATTACCGAGCTTAAGAAAAAGTTGAAGGGGAATATGTCTCTTCTAGAAGAAAGACAACTGGTATGGGATGATATCATCAAGGAAATGAATCTCAATTGGGAACATGTGACAATAATGCATGAGAAAATTTTTTGAAACCAGGGATTATGAGAAGTCCATCATGAATTCCAAAGAAGGAGGTGAAACAAATTACCAAATTTCCAAGAGATTAATTCAGTTTGTGAATGAGAGGCCCATTGAGGAGTTAAGACCCATTGATGTGGAAGACAGGGTTAGTGTTGTAATGGATATATCAAAAGTTGTTTTGAAAGACGAACCCAGGGTTAGAGCTGAACAATGCCTTGGGCTAGTTGAAAAGGAATTGGCATCCTTTAATGTTGAATTCGATAGAGTAGTGCAAGATAGGTTTCCTAACTATTGGGGATACTTCTTGGGTAGTTTCTCTCTTAGGAACAATACAATGAAAGGCTTGTAGAAGCCAAAAGTAAGGTAGGTTTGTCCTATGAGAAAACCACCACTCTTAAACGTAAAATAGTAATGAAATTCCTGAAGAAAAAATTCCAATTACTTGTGAAGGTTAGAAGTCTCTTTTATCATAGGTTGGATTACTCTAGCATAATTGAATTAAAGGTCAATTATCAATAGTTTAGCTCTTCTCCTGACCCACCTCTATCATTCCAGCAATGATGTGAACTATTTGTTAATCCACCAACTATCTGTGTCATCGATCCTCAGGTACAATGAACTCGACAATGTGTTTCTTCATCCTACCATCCTTGAAAATATTTTTAATCATGTCAATATTAACATATCATTTACATATTTTATGTTATTCGCATTATAGTCTTTATTTTCTTCTATTAAATGGTTACATTTCAGTTAATTACATTTGTGTAGTGAGACATGCTGAAATTTTGAGGTTCTTAGTCATCATGAACTAAATCAATAAAAGGATATTTTGCAATGGCCTCTCTCTTTAACAAAAGGCACATATGACCAACTTTGAAAGAAGAAAATAAGGTTCAAAATTTTTGGAAAATAACTCTTGGAAAGAAATATTTTTTGGTTTCATGAAGACAATGTTATGAATCTCGATGTATGTATGTTTCTCATAAAAATAATGAGATATTTTTGGTGATTCCAACTTATTGGATTTAAGTATATTCATATCCCTTTGTTTTCTTCATATATGTTGAATATTCTTCTCAGATTTCATGTCACGTAGCTGCCAAATATATTTCTCATAGGAAGCAGATTCATTTAGATCAAGTTATTGATGTATAATGGTTGCATGAATATGGAAATCAAGTCTTTAGATCCGGTCCATGTATCTTAGCATTCCATGAACATTTCCTTTCCCTTGTTTCTCTCTAAATATAAATATATGGAATTCTTAAATTTTAAGCTCTGTATGAAGGATGTCTCCTCTACTTTCTTCTACAATTGCATGTCTTAACAACTGATTTGCTACAAGATCTCAATTTGGATTAGCCACCACTGGTTGATGATTATATTCATGTGTATTCTTGTGTATGTGTCGGTTCATGCATTGTATCCTTATGAATGGATATAAATAAAATTGATTTGAATTTTATGCAAAAACGTAAAGGTGCTATGAGCTCTTAATACAAATTTGATAACATTAATTCCATTGTCCTAGGCATTGGTATCCTCTCAACCCAAAGACTATCTCTAGGAGTGACAACACTACCATTTACAAAAATGATTTTCTGTTGTTGTAATGAGCATATATGTTCATGATGCATATTTTGTGGCTCGTCCCCAAACCATATCCAGATAATAATATCCCAACGCATATTTGATAATCTTGAAAAGATAAGATCAATGGGTCGTAGATTGAGGTGAGCCCACCCGAGTTTTCATTTGAACTAGTGGCACAAGCACACCAGGTTGGATAGATTTCGAGTAAAATTTCCAGTGCTTTATCTTTGGATTCCATGGTCCCTTTCAATATTACAATGGAAGGACTTTTTGATTTGATGCAATTTTTTAGGGATTTGATTGTTTGGACAAATCCCAACCCTCTTATACTTAGGGACATGATCCTCATGGAATATTTTTTTTAACAAAAACGATGCTCTAAGGTCCCAGTCAAATGTAGTCTTATATGATTCAATTAATATGTTGGAGGGCTCAAGATCAAAAGATGGATACAATGTCTCCTCCACCACTCCAGAGAATAGAATATTAAGGTCTGCCTCTATCTCTCCATAAGGTGTAATATTCCGATATTTGGCCACTTTTTTCCTTCTGCTACTTTTTGTGCTTTATCCTTTCCCTTGCCCTTAACCATGTAATCAGTTACACCTTTAATCATAGTCATGCCTTTTTTTCCAAGTTCATCAACCATCAAGTTCAAGTCTCTATAAACATGGAAGAAATCCACTTGTTCAAACTGGGAGGTTGATGTGAGAATTTTTTGACTTAATGATGAAGATTCAAAGTTCATGGCCTTTTTTGGCTTTAGTAGACTAGGGAATAGCAAGCATGGAATCACTAGAAATAATTATCCTAGGAATTTTGTGTTTATTGGAAATTTCCAATCCCTTCCATAGGGCTAAGTATTTCTCTTGTTATACACATACATGGCGAAGAGAAGAATATATAGGATAAGCATGAGATTGCATCTATTATTCATAATCGCACACACACACACACATATATCTATATATAGTACATTGTTGTGACCCTTGGATTCATATTCCAAGTGGTCTCTTGGACTCCAGTGGCTGTTCACATTCCACACCAACCCATAAAGGATTAGGTGTCCAACATCCCCCCCTTAATCTGAGGGGGTCTGTATGAGTCCAAGAAGAGAGATATAATACAAAGTTTACAAAAATGAATGGTAGCACTAGGTTGAATGTGCTCTTTGAAATGTCGGTATAAGGGAGGTGGTTTAAGGATGACCACGAACACTATAACGATTAGTGCAGTTCCTGAAACTTTTCCAAATCTAGCATGAAGCTGAGGTCTTTTGCTAGAAGAAGTGATCCTCATGTTTTGAAGAGGGTAACCTTCAACATTGAAAGGGAGGTTTCACCTTGCATAAAAAGGGAGAACCTCAACCTAAAAAGGGAGGTCTCAACCTGTGATGGTTTAAGGCTAACCACCAATTGAAGGCATTCTTAGGGGAATCTTTGTCTCTGGCTACAACTCTGAATCTGGTATGGCAGGTTGTGGCTGAGTCTTGCTTGATGTGGCTTTGAAGCCTATAAACGACCATCATTTCCCCCCTTGTTAGATACAAGGTCAGATGATGGAGAAAACACAACTGCAAGATTGTTTAATACTCTAGAACAAGTTCTAACATATGACTGAAATATCTTCTCGGTTGTTGATGCCCTCTGCCAGGAAGCAATCCATCCAAGATGAATCTTTGTTCTTGCACGAAGCTTGTTTTTGAAGCATCTGTATGAATAATGAGTATGATAACCACAATGATTTCATGGATAAATACCAAAACAATGATCTTTCATATGGCCAACTCGGTCATAATGTTGGAATTTAACAACTTTTGACTGCGAATGTGGAGGAGAAGAATCTAGAACAGGTGAAGGTGAACCATCAAGAAGAAACCCAACACAATGGAGCTGAATGGGCTTTGAGTAATCTAGAATATGAAAGGAAAACTCCTTGTCATATCCATGTCCACTTTTATGCTTGTTATAAACAATCTCTTCCCAAGGTCTAATGGTCGACTTGGGAAGTGCAGTCTGAATTTATGCATCTGCATGTAACTTTGTTGCTTCATTGGGCACTAGATGTGAATCAACTGTAACATTATTGACTTGCTATTTATGGGAGTCTATTTCAATGTTTTGAACAGAAAAAGGTTCAAAATGATGACTCCACTGCTATAATTCTTCTTGTTGTATCTTTATCTCAAGGCGCAAAAACTCAATTTTGTCATGTGCATTTTGCAGACAAGTATGAATTTTTGAGAGAGAGTCTTTGTTGATTTGGAATGTGCCATCAGTAGAAGATTATATCAAAGTTTTCAAGAAATCTAATACTTCATAAATTTTGGCCATTTTATCCAATTCAAGTAACATAATAGGAAATATGGTGTAACTAATGAATGTTGTCTCCCTTAGGACTTTCTGAATTTTCCTGAGCGGAAAACTCCTTTTTTGAAGAAAATTTAAGTACTTGAATTCTATTGTAGAGTCTAGAGATTGTCCTACCATGACATCCTTTCTACCTAAAGATCCTCTCTTTTTCATATATATTTACCACTTAAATAAAGCCACATCTACTAGGTTTTGATGAAGGTATGCATTAGTATGTTTTCTTGTTCATATTCAACTTTATACCCTATTGTTTTAATTACAGATACAATTGGCTACCGAGTCAGTTTGTTTCCACAGCTAGTCCAAGATTCCGTAGTTGTCTTCATCACTCGCGAGGTTCTAGAGTTCCAGGTCGGCAACAAAAGGTGTGGATGGATAGGGGATGACTTCCTCATGGATACCTTCCTATCCACTCAAAATTGTTTTCTAAAAGAAGAACAGGAGATCGTGGTCAAAATCCTAGTCAACTGCTGGATTAATGCAGAAAAAAACTCGAGATTAGCTGAAACCTAATCATTTTGATTTCAGAATAGCAAAACAACGATTTAATGATATAAGTTTAGATAGGATTAAGAGATATTAGGCTTAAAATCTTCATACAGTTATGCCAAGGGACCTTCTATGAAGCTAATGGTCGCACTGTTATTTGGGTGTGCGCCGAATGATATGTTTATGAATAGTTTGTGAATTTTGTGTAAATGAAACTAGTTTTTTTTGTGTGCAACCATTGTGTTGATTTGAATCTATGAATTTCTATGTGGAGGGCCCCTACAAATAGGGGTAGGTTTTAATCAAATACAATTTGATTTCCTTTAATTCTTCAATTGCTATGTTTTATGTGACAATGCTACATAATGATCTCACCAATGAATTGTTATCTGCATAAGAACTTTAATTTTCTTTATACCTAGTTTAGATTGTTATCTAATTTTCTTTATACCTAGTACTACACAGTTCTTTATTTTCTTATTATCTAGAGTAATTTAAGAGTGTTTAATTCACAATATAAATATTTCTTGGGTCACTTTGTTTGAGCAGAAATTGAACAAGCGAGAGGTCCTCTCCTAAAACAATTGAGTTCAATGGTATTCATTCATTGCTGATAAAATAGGTTTGATTTTTCACTTAGAGAATTAGGAGCTGCAACATAGAGATTTAATGTTAAAAATCCCAAAAAATCTAACATAAGAAAGGCCACTCTCACACCATCCACAAACTAATTGGATAGGGATTAATTCCTAGGAAACTTAATCAAAATCCCTGAGAATTACAACACTAATACAATTGACAAACACCACCCCCATCTTGAGTTTAGATCTTAACAAATACCTAACGACCTAATGAATAACTTCTAAGCACATATTGTGCACCAGTACTTCATCAGTCTACGCACCCTGGTTGACAATTTATGATTTCCAATTCAAGGACATTGAATTGACCAAATATCTATGGAAAGAAATACTTAGTTGCTTGCAACTATTAAGCTATTTATCAAAACAATAGAGTCAATTGTAGTGCTGGACTATTTTCCTCCAATTTATAATTTAATGTTCTTCCATTTTGGATCGTTCTTCATGGAGTGGAAGCCTTCAGTTGTTTTTTTACCAAATTGAAATGATTTCAGCAGTAGTAGTATGTCTATCATGAGAAAACAATTTCCCTAGTTATCCTTTGCATGAAACAATCTCGTATAAATAACTACCATAATTTTCTTTGGCATAGAGATAGACTGCAATTGCAAGAATCAACATTTCTAGACAAAATAAACCCATGTATTTATTGAATTTCTGATTTATTTCCCTTACTCATTATATTTCCATCTTATCTTCTAATGAAATTTCCAATCCTTGTTTTCCTTTCTTACCAGATCTTTTGCATCTTGTTTCGACATTTTTGTCATGAAGATCATAAAGATTAACTTCACACATTAATACCAAACCTTTTGAAACACCCAACACACTTTATATATGCCATAAAATTTTCAATCTGCTAAGTAAAATTCCTTTCAACACACATAAGAATCGAACGTAGTCATACTATTCAACATAGAACAGATTTGGAGGCACTCAACTTCGGCTCAAATCCTGTTAGGATATTCCGACACATGGGAAATAGTTAAGTATAACTTGGTCTAGTGTAGAGTTAAGTAAAGTGTTTTTCTTTACTATGTAATTTTGTAACTTACAATCAATGATCATGATATGTTCTAGACATGAAGTGATCTAACGGTTCATTCTCTCCTCTGTATTACCGACACATGATTTGTGGATTATGATTCGATTGGTCCATGATCTCTACTTAAAGAGAATGGAGGGTCATTTGTAAGGTGACTGTTCATGAGAGAAGCTTATGTAAATATTCTTTATTTTACATTAATAAGTTGCCTAAAGTGGCAGTTGGCTCAGGCCGTGGACTATTTCCCTCTTTGAGGTTTTAACCACATCAAGAATATTGGTGTACTGATATGTGATCTATTTGTGAGTGATGTCCCTTGGTGTTCTATGTAAGGAACTTACCTTGTAAATTCCTACATGGTATCAGAGCTATTTGAGGGCTGCATCCGTTGGTGATCCAAATCCAAAGCTAGTACAACTGCATTCTAGTGTCATTTCCTAAACCTAATGTTGGCATTATGGCTAAAGTGTTGTCCTTGATGGCAACCCATTCAGGTGATAGATCACAGTACTTAAAGTCAGCAGCAGAGATTGATGATCAGTTATCAAATATTGAAGAAAATAAGGGGTACGCAGGTACACCTTACAGAAGGTGCGTACACGCAGGTCGGTGTTACATAAAGTCCGTACATACCTGCAGTTATCCCGTTCAGGAGGTGTGTACCCCCAATTCACTTACTTCAAGGCAAAGAAAAGCACACGTGAGGTTTCTTATGTTTAACTCTTGGTATTTAGCCGACGGAATTGTGTTATTATGGTTTTGGCCTGTGGTATTGATCCATGATTTGAGGAAGAGCTTGCCTATATAAAGCAAAGGAGATCAATTTGGCTTGAGTATGCTTTTGGGTTGAATATCTTAAGAAGCTAGATCTGAAATTCTAGTGATGGGATATGAGAGATAGCTAGATCTAAATCAAGGAGAAACATGAGAACTACAAGTCGCATCTACTAATGGGTTGATATGTCCTCGGCGCATGTTCAGATCTGTAGATCTGACAGTCTGGGTTATTCTTGAAGTCTTGAAATTATCTATATCTGCAAGTACAGTGAAAGAAAAGTGCGGAGATACGCAGGCACAGAAGCGCTGCAGGTGCGCAGATATGCAGTCCCAGAAGCGCTGCAGGTGCGGAGGGGCGAAGGCAGTTCATTGGACACAGAGCGCACGTATGCAGGAAGTTTGTGAGGCAGAGTGCGCACGCACGTAGGGAAGCAGTTGGAAACAGTGCGTACTTATACACAACTGTTATATGGGTGAAGCTGCGTACTTCTCATGAAATCTACTTAGCTATCCATGTTTATCATTGCTGTGTTCTGGGTTTTGAAGTGATGTCTAATTTCTGGTATTAAGTTCTGATAACAGCAGTGATTGATTAAATGTTTACACATTGATGGATAAATGGATCAGGTTCTTAAAGACTCATCTTTATGTAATCTGACGGACTAGATTTGGTTGATGACTCACTTGTATATGTATTGATCTAGTGCTTGGGTAATTCAGAATATTGTTTATGTGCTTCAATGTTGTTGTTGGGACCAGTATGAAAATTGGATGAAACGTGGCCTTTCAGATTATGTGTTGTGCTACAGTGTATCCAATATGAAAATTGATGAAACGTGGTACCTGGAGGAGAGAAGATTGTAGGCCGGTGCCTACATACTACTACTTAAGCTAGTACAAAAGCAAAGGGGAATCTTTGGAGCATTGTAGCAGGTAGCAGCCTGCGTACTAGTAAATGGATCGGCTAGTACAAGAGCAAAGGGGGTTGTAGCTCCC
>APFE031330770.1:234493-252935 GCA_000404065.3 Pinus taeda | reverse complement strand
TATGTTACTGCATCTGTTAACTGATAACATGGATGATAATGTTCTAATGCACTCATTGAAGATCAATTAACTTAATCATAAGAAGTTGTGAAAGTAGCATATATGAATCAGAGTTTGGAAATGAAAAGTTTTATTAATGTAATAATACTGATTCACTCCCCCCCTCTCAGTATTATTTCCAACACCTAATGTCTATTACTGCTTTTGGGCTAAGAGGCCTGCTCTGTTGTGTTAGGAGTACCTATTCCAATGAGAAACCCCTTTCATTTCATGAGAAAAGGTTGTCGGTATCCTTAGCTATGTCTTTTTTAAGATCTGGAGGTATACAATCCTTATTTGCAATTTTCGTTATTTATTTCTATGTTTTTTATTATATGATCTATACCTTTCATTTCTGTGTATTCTCTTTGCCACATGACTTTGTGCAATCAAGGAAAATCATAAACACAAAGGAAGGGTTTCTCTCATGCGTATGCTCTTTTTTTTTGTGTCATAGTGTGATCTTGGAAAATTAGAAACATTGAGGAAAATATTTAGTTTCTGGCAAAATCAAACTTCAAGTCATAAGGTTTAGTTTCTTTTGCATGTCTGTTTTGGGTTATGTAGTTTTATGTTTTGTAGGAAAAATGGATTTATCAAGTAAGCACACACTCCAAAGTTTCAATGACTACAAAAAAAAACCCCTTCCTCTTTCCAAAAGTTACTAACCTTTTAAACTAGCTCACTTGGTCCAAAGTTACTTTATGACAATAGAGTTATTGGGTTCAAGTCTTTCTTTTCGTTGAGTTATTTTTTCAAAAGCACATGTAACTTATGTTTTAAAGTTACTTGCCCATTATAAAAAGTGATTCGCTTATAATTCTAAAGTCTCTTTATCTTTTATTTAAGCTACAATTTAGTGGGTAGCTCGTAAAGTACAATTGTAAAAGTGACTTTCACTTATTTATAAAAGTGGGTCACATAATTTTTTAAATGTGAGCTAATTAGATTAAGTTTGCAAATAGGGAGCTTTTTTTTTAAATATAACATTATCATTCACTTCTGCACATTCACGTACTTCGTCGACATCTTCAACAACTTTTCTTCAAAAAGTCATAACTTCTTCATCCGAAAGTCGTTTTCAAAGCAAATTTTTTTAATCGGCCTAATTTTTCGAGATATTTCCATTGGAACACTTAGTTTCAACATAGATAGCTTCATTTTTTGTTGAAATGGAAAGTCCATGCCAAGTTATTATTAACAACCAACTACTTCCAATGGGTGTCCTAAATGGAGGATTTACTTAGAAGTAAAGGTCTTTATAGAATAGCCTCAGGCCAAGAATCTAAACCTAAAGATGAAGATAAGGAAGTCAAATGGGAAAATAAGGAAGATCAAGCATGTGGGTTGATAGGAATGTCTATTTCTATAGGCCTTAGATTCCATATCGTAAAACTTGATACCCCTGATGAAGCATTGAAACAACTCAATAAAGTTTTTGGAATTAAAAATGAAATTAGAGCCCATCAACTCGAAAATGAGTTGGTTATGTTGGACCCCAATAATTTTTCTTCCATTAAATATTTTTTTCCAAGTTCAAGACCCGTAGACTTCTCTTGGCATGTGTTAAGGTTGAGAAAGAAGATGGTAGCCTTATATATTCTATTCTTACTAAGTTAGGACCAGCCTACTCTGTGCTTGTTTCCACCTTCCATTCTACTATAGAAGCCTTTATTTCTTAAGGACAAGCCTACAAGTCCCCCTCGTTTGATGTCTTTTGTGATTCTTTAATAAGAGAACAAGAAAAACTCTTACATCTTGGTCTTCTTAATACTAGAAACTCTTCTAAGAAAGCCTTAATAGCCTAGTAGCAACCAAATTCAAAGAATCCTAAGAAGCAGTATCCTAAAAAGAATGGTCTTAAACCAAACAAGGGTCCTAAGCACTTTCAATCTCAACAAAATGATAAGGAAAATTAAAAAAAGGGAAGAATATTGATAGACATTGCAAATTTTGTAATTGAGATGGCCACTTAGAATCCAAATGCTTTAAGAAGATGAAATCCTTGGAAGCATCAATGAAGAAGCATACCATCCATTTGGAGCACTCTTCAAATTCAACTTCATCTTCAGGATGTAGCACTTTCTGCATGTGGTTGTTAAGCATCTCAATCTAGTTATACACTAAATGTATCTTCTTCTTCTCATTCTCATGAGTGGATAATTGATTATGTAGCTTCTTTTCACATGGCCAAAAGCAAAGCCATGCTTTCTTCTTTAAGTGATTGTAACACCAAAAATATATATGTTGGTGATGATATATCTCTTAGTGTTGTAGGGACTGGAACTATTCATCTAGACAATGGTCAATTTAATGATATATTACATGTTCCAACCTTATCCTGCAACCTTCTATCTTTATATTAGATAACTCATTCAGGTGAAGGTAAAACCATTGATGTTTCACCTCATGATGTTGTAATTAAGGACCTAAGATATCCTAGACAAATTTTAGATACTATAATTGTTGATGATTCTATAAGGTTGTATAAGTTTAACAAATATGGGTCATCAACTCTTCCCTCAGTATTTGTTGGTCATAATTATGAAGTGAACAAACTTTGGCATGAGCAATTTGGTCACTTAAACTATCACTCCCTTCAAAATCTATGTAAAGAAAATATGGTGACAAATCTTCCTATGGTATCTTGTAGAGATGGTGTTTGTTCCAAATGTGCACTTGGAAAACATCATTGGGATAGTTTTGAAAAACATGCCTCTTGGCATGTTTGAGCCCCTTTACAACTTGTGCATAGTGATTTATGTGGTCCACTTCCAATTGTTTCATTCTCTGGCTACAAGTATTTCTTAACTTTCATTGATGAAATATCTAGACACACTTGGGTATACTTCTTAAAACTCAAGATTGAAGTATTTAACATGTTCTTGGCCTTTTAAACCTTTGTTGAGAAATAATTTAGACATCAAATTATTAAGCTAAGATCTGATAGCAGAGAGTATGTTAACAACAAATTCATAAAATTTTTGCACTGAGCATGGAATTCAAATGCAACATATTGTTCCATATACTCCATTAAAAAATGGTGTAGCTGAAAGGAAGAATCACACCTTAAAGTAAATGGCTAATTGAATGCTTCAATCTAATGGACTTAATCTTAATTTTTGGGCAGAAGCAATTAACTATGCAAATTACATACTAAATTGCACTCCTACTAAGGTTTTAAAGAATATCACTCCAGAAGAAGCATGGAGCTCAATTGAACCAGATGTAAGTCACTTTCTTGTTATTGGATATGAAGCATGGACCCATATTCCAGATGAGAAACCTAAAGCCTTAAAACCTAAGACTGAAAAATGTATTTTTGTTGGATATTATGAAGATGTCAAAGGATTAGACTTCTTCCACCTAAATCCAAAAATTTTATCATTAGAAGAGATGTAAAGTTTGCTGAGAATATATTAACCTACAAGCCTAGTTCAGTGGATGTGCCACCTCTCTCTATCCCTTATACTTCTAAAGATATTTCTTCTTCAAATGATGATAGTGAGGATGACAATCCCCCCCAACATTTCGATATCCTCCTTCAGCTTCTTAGCTTCAAAAATGGGTCCATGCTACTTGGGATACAACAAGTTCTCTTGCTGGTGATCTTACATACTAGTGCCATACACGTTCATAGTTCAATAGAGCCTCTTCTTTACTGGATCAATCTTCAGCGAATTATGATCTTGAAACCTTTGTAGATGCTCCAGGCCATCAAGATTGAGACACAACTATGAATGAAGAATATTATTCATTATTGGCAAATAATACATGGGATATTGTTCCTCTTCAAAAGGGACGAAAACTTGTTAGATGCAAATGGGTTTACAGAAACAATTTTGGACCAGATGGAAAAGTTGATAAACATAAATCTCATCTTGTTGCTAAGGTTTTTTCACAAGTTGAAGGCATTGACTATACTGAAACCTTCTCCCCTGTTGGCAAAATGAACTCTATCCACCTTTTTCTTTCTCTTACTGCCTCTTTCAAATGTGAAGTCCATAAGATGGATGTTAAACCTGCCTTCTTGCATGGGGACTTCCATGGGGACTTGCATGAAGAAATCTATATGGAACAACCTCCTAGCTTTATCCAAAGAGACTCCAGGCTTGTATGTCGGCTTAATAAATCCCTTTAGATGTCATTTTGACAATAATGTCTACACCAAGAAAGTGGGTAAGTATCTTATCATTATTGTTCTTTATGTTGATGATCTTATCCTTACTAGTAGTGATCCCAACCTTATAAAGCATGTGAAGTCCAACCTTAAAAAGCAGTTTGAAATGACAGACTTAGGACACTTGCATTATTTTCTTGGTCTTCAAGTTGTGAAATCCAAGGAAGGTATTTCCCTTTCCCATTCCAAATATGTATGTGATCTTCTATGTCACTTTCACATGGAAGACTATAAGCCAAACCCTTCTCCCTTTCAATATGGAGCCAAGCTTTTAGTCACTTTTACTTCCCCTAAGGTTGATGCTACGTTATACTGTCATCTTGTAGGAAACCTTTTGCATTCGACCCATAACTTCCCTAACCATTCCTTTGTTGTTGGCCTTATTCCTTCGTTTATGAAAAACCCATATGAAATTCATTAGAAATCAGCTAAACATATAATTCATTATGTTCGAGGTACAATTCAGTTTGGGATTCATTACAGTGCAGAAGCATCTCCTCTATTGGTTGGCTTCACTGATTCCGATTGGGCTAGTGACCCTGATGATCAGAAGTCTACTGCAAGTTATGTGTTCACTCTTGGTTCTAGACCTATTACATGGGCTTGCAAGAAACAAAGTTCCATTTCTCTTTCTTCAGTAGATTCAGAGTATCATGGTGTCATAGAATCTAGTGAGAAAGCCCTTTGGCTTTGTCAGATCCTATTAGAGTTTGGCTTTTAGTAGCAGCATCCGACTAAAATTTGGTGTGATAATCAAAGTGTCATTCAACAATGCAAAGATCAAGTCCAAAATCAGGGCAACAAACACATTGAACTACACATGCACTTCATCAAAAATATCATTCATGACCATGTTCTTGAAGTTTAGTATTGTTTAGCCGATGATCAAGTTACAAAGATCTTTACAAAGGCTCTCACAGAGGCAAATTTTACTAAACTTCAATTTATGGTTGGAGTTTAGGAAGTTGTCACTAAGGGGGGAGAGGCTCTAATGCCTCCTTCCTTCTCCTATTGTGTCATATTTGTACATCCTTCAATCCTATCCCAATTTTTTCTTAAGGGGGGATGTTAGAATATTCTGACACATAGGAAATAGTTAAGTATAACTTGGTCTAGTGTAGAGTTAGGTAAAGTGTGTTTCTTTACTATGTAATTTTGTAACTTACAGTCCGACAATCATGATATGTTCTAGACATGAAGTGATACAATGGTTCATTCTCTCCTCGGTATTACTGACACTTGATTCATGGCTTAGCACCTGATCGGTCCATGATCTCTATTTAAAGACTATGGAGGGTCATTTTTAATGTGACCATTCATGAGAGAAGCTTATCTAAATTTTCTTTATTTTACATTAATAAAATGCCTGAAGTGGCTGTGTTGGCTCAGGCCATGGACTGTTTCCCTCTTTGAGGGTTTTAACCACTTCAAGAATACTAGTGTACTGATCTGTGATCTGTCCGTGAGCAGTGTCCCTTGATGGTCTATCTAAGGAACTTACCCTGTAATTTCCTACACATCCAACCAAAACGAATGTATTTTCGATGCCACGAACTAAGAGACATCCCAATTCATATTTCACCAATGTATATAATAATATCGCATATCATGACAAAAGATTACACTCTAGACTTAAAAATATCATAGAACTCAATCATTTAAAAATACGTCAACTAAAAAACTTGAAATTTAGTTTTGGCTTCGACTTTAGAGTCCTCCTCATTCATAGTGGCATAGTCTCAAAGAACAGAGATAATGCACATGCTTCAACACATTTCTAAGCATTCCTCCCTAGCTTTGACTTCATGTATTTGTTAGAAATCATCCACGACCTTCACGCATGGAATGGATAACATAAGAGTATTTAAAATGAAGTAGATGTATCAAAAATGCACTGGGTGAACCAATCTAGATTCATCTAGGGCATATGAATGAGCGTTCATTCAATAATAGAGAAATTTGTAGGTTGAATAACCTATAATAGTAGCAAGACTGAAGCAAAGGAGTTTTAGTACAGAGAGAGCCAAATTTAGGACAGTTATGAGTGACAGAGGAGATGGCAGACTCGGAGTTACAATAAAAACACTAAGTTTGGGAGTTGGCTTTGATGCCTGATAGAAGAAGAAAAATGACAAAGATCTAACAACATAGGAAACGCATAGCAGGAAATGTTGGACTTTTTTTTAGTGACAAACATGCACCAATATTAGGCAGAGAGAGGGGTGATGTGCCTCTTCTCTTAGAAAAGTTCCGAAAGGCACAATAGCGCTAAGGATGAGTGCTCGAATCTACAAAGCCCACAAAAGAATGGCTCAAATTTGAGCAGGGAAGGAGAATGCTCACTCTGATACCATGTTAAACGCATACAAGAATATGAAGGATAAGCATGAGATTGAATCTATTGTTCACAATGATACATATATATAGTACATTGGTGTGACCCTTGGATTCATATTCCAAGTGGTCTCTTGGACTCCGGCAGCTGTTCACATTCCACACCAACCCATGGAGGATTAGGTGTCCAACACTGCTTGATTGGTTATCACTATTATAAGCTCCCTATGAATTGGGAATTTTTTTTTTCATCAAGACTAAGGATCACCCCCTCCCCTCCTTCCTCCCCAAAAATGGGAATTATTTTTATTAAAAATATTTAAACAGAAATCTAAAATCCTAAAAAATAAACTTAATATATTATAGGTATTAATATATTATAGGTATTGAAGATGGAGATGTGAAGTTGCGTATTAAAAAGTATTGTGAAATATTAAAAAAGTCTTCAAAATTAGAGGATGTATTAAGAATATGCATTATTTTTATTAAAAAAATGTATGGGAAGGAGATTTAAATAATGATTTTTGAAAGTTTTTCCTAATAATTAATAAAAATAGATATATTATTTAATATTTCCTGAATGCAATACATGTTTATTAAGTAGAAAAAGCATACATCAAATTGCATAAAGTGATGATCAACGGTGAGAAACACTGTTATACAAGTTTTCTTTTACATTAATAAAAATTCCTTCTAAAAACCATTTTAGTTATCCGTATAGAACATTTCCCTTTCAAAGGTTTATATATTAACATTATTATCTTTCATTTAGCCATATAAGTGTTTGTTAAATATGTTTATCCTTTATGGAATACTTTTTTCTTTAAGACAATTATAAATTATTTTAATTTTAATTTATCGAATATTAAGAAAAAAAATTAAATTATCAAATATTAAGAAAATTAAAAATAATTAAATGTATTATTTTAATATTTAAAATAAAATTTATTTTTAGTTATATATAGTTTAATTTAATATTTTATTTTTATTTTCAAAAAAATTGTTTTGTATGGTATAAAATATTATAAATTATAACTAAATACATTTTTAAATTTTTAAATTTCTTAATTTTTAAATTTATAATATTTTTATAGGGTAAATGGATCTCTCCATTAATTAGAAAAAAAATAAATATATTTTAGATTTCTAAAAAATAATTAAAAATATAGGAAATTGTTGACACTAACAGGGTGCCTACCAATAACAAGCAATCCAAAATTGATTATGTTAACCATTAATACATAGAAAAATACTTGAAGATTCAGGACTTCAAGGGGGAATGCCTCTAACATTGGCATGACTTTCCCTGAGTTGACTAGTTTTTCATCATTTTCTTGGATTCGTGTCTTATTGATCTTACGACCTATCTTTTGGCTTCTTTCTCTTTCCTAGAGGCCACCTTGAAATCCCACTTTGTAAACCCAAGGCAATAATTGTATCCCAATTGATCTTTTTTCTTATTTTGAAGATAAGCATTGTACAAAATCCTAGCTTGATGAGTTGATATGTCCTTGATATTTTTTTCATGCCATTCTCCTCAAGGGAAATTAGTCTTGGGTCATCCAGATCCATATTTTATGGTAGGGCTTCTTCTTCAACTTCTTCTAAAGTAGAGCTAACCATTTCTTGTGGCGATGGATTTTGTTGGTGTTCTTCATGATACTTTTGAATGGGCTCTGTAGGATTCAATAAAGGGTAATTATATTTTTCTTCTATTGATTGCATGCTTGATTGAATGTTGTTTTATCTGGGGACTCTAGTGGAAAGGAGAGATACTCAAACGTATTTCCAAATCCGAGAATCTTGTTAGGATTTGGCATACCAGAAGGACTCAAATTTCTTTTACTTTAGGGGAATTTTCCCAAATCATCCTCTATTTCTTATGAGTGTGTTATTAAGGTGATTCCTTGGTATTCATTAGAAAATCCTAATAAGATGTTTGTATTCATGACAACATCTACATCTAAAGATATTATCTTGATAATAAATATCTATGAAGGTCGGATGAGAGGGGAAGTTTCATGTAAACATCGATCCAAGCATAGTTGTGTACCTCATTCTCTTAGTATTCTATAATACTTTGAAAAAATTTCCAATGACATCGTTGATTCCTTTTAGGGTTTCTTCCTCCCAATGATAATAATTATTTCTCTTTCTCTTTCTATATATATAAAACAAAAGAATCTTTTAATGCCAGTCATAAATATAGAGAGATTTAAAGCAATCGAAAGTTAATTTTTTTTTTTTTTATATTTGCACTGTCCAAAGAATAGAGACATCTTATTTCATAGATACATGTTAAAAACTCAACATTTCAATGTAATATGGGAGTGAGTAACAAAAGATATATAAAGAGAGAAGTAAAAGTAAATAAAATATTTCAAATGCCCATTGGAAATAATATATATATATATATATATATATATATATATATATATATATATATATATATATAATATATATATATCGATTGAAAATAATATTTTTTTATGGTTAAAATATTTTAATGTTGTTTTGCATAAAATGAAGAAGATGTACAATTCTTTCCACTGACAACATGAATTTAACAGATCACACATACACACAACACATCAGACACACACATTAGTGCATAGTAAATAGAGAGAAAGCTAGAATAGATATCCATAGAATTACTGTTGATCTTCCTAACATAGATCTCTCGAGATGAAAACCTCTCTTCATGTTTTGTACTCTTAACACCTTGGGAGATTTGATCATCTCAAAAACTTCATAAATTGGGGTTAATATGGATGCTAATTTTTTTTATTATTAGTATGGTTTCTCTCATATTACATTAAGATGTTTTTTGTTATTAATAATTTTCAATACACCCATGAGGTTTAAAGTAGTTGATTTTTATGGGGTTTAGTCCGCTCTAGGTCACAAGTTCAACCTCATGGGGAGGGGCTGAGGAGTGGAAGCCACTTTGGGGAATTAAACTTCCCAAGGGGCATCTATGCTTGACCAAATCATCACATAATCCTGGTGATAAGTATCACATTGTAGGTAGATTGGTCTTCTTCCAACATAAGCAGGTTGGTCACCTAGTTACCAAAAAAAAAAATCAATACACGTTTCTTATATTAAAAATTATAAATCATATAGCTATAAAATAAAATATCTTGAATTTTTATTATGTGTGTGTGTGTGTGTGAATCAACCATTTCTATTAAATTATGTCAAATTTAAATCGTGGATAACACATTTTCCAAATAGCAAAGGCCTCGCTCCTACTGGATTTATTGGCCAATAGATGTAAGAAAAGGTATATAGATAGTAATAACAGAAATATATTAGACCTATAATCAATAGCCCATAAGCACTAGAACTACTAAAAAACCAAAATGAATCCTGCCATCCTCATTGTCCATCCATATTTCCTAGAGCCTACCTATCCTATTGAAGCTATGTTGGGTGCTAGAATGCTTCATGAACATAAGACTCCAAATGTGTCATCCTCCCTTTGAAGTTATCCAATCGCTCATGAATTTGCCATTGGTCTCTTCGAAGAGAAGCAAATCTACCTAGAATTTGCCACTCGTTATGCTGAATTTCATTGAGGAAACGCATTACCTCATTTCAATAATTGTTTTGATCATATGTTAGTTGCTCAACAACCGCTATCACTTGGAAAATTTGTACTGTGAGAGAATCAAATGGCGAAGTCAAGTCCAACGCCCTGGGGAAATGACATGAGGTTGCTCCAATTCTTCACCACAGTGGTGTTGATCTACTAGGTGCACAGTTCCCCGCCGCCAGAGACCTACACCTCACTCGAGCCTTCCCTGTTACTATTGCATGACAGTGATATTAAGAATTCCTTTTAACCCCTACCTACTTTGCCTTCCAATAGGCAGGTAGACTACTTCAAAGGGGTACCCTTCATTGCAATAAAAAATGACCACTTTTCCTTCCATGCCTTGCTCTCATAATATAAAACTCCATTGGTAAATAATTCCCTTAAGAATGACTCACCCAAGTGCACCAACTAGCCGACACCAACACCATGCAACATGAACCACCTCCCCCAAACAAAGCCACCACTTCCTCTCCCAACTTCTGTCTCCCAAACTAGATGAGACCCTCCCCACTGGTATGGCCCGAAGATGACTCTTCTCTAACAACACCACACCACCACACAGCCTCTCCTCCCCCTGGCTACAAGGATATAAACCACTATCCATCGCAACGTGACCATCGACTTCTTTACTCGACTTCCACTTCCTTACAAGGCCATAGGGTGACAAAATCAATAAGAAAAAACTAGACCCAGAAGATTGAGAGACCAACAAATCGTCATGCCAAAAATAAGAACACAATAAAACCCCCACACTCAAGCGATAGAGGAAGATACTGAGCTTGGGCCACCAAGACCACCCACATTGCATAGCAATTCCTTCAATCACCCTAGTGCATTCTAGGGAAAATTTTAAGGGTGAAATTTTAGAAATGGCCTATTTTTTGGACATTTTCTAATTAAAAACATATTTGCCAATTTGGTTAAAAATCCGCTTGTTTTTTTACATATATATGATTAAATGGATGATATCCATAAAACATAACTAAATTTAATAGTAAATTGCATGTTTTCTTGTTGAATGTTCACCTACATTCTATACGTATTAATCTTCAAACCAGAATAGTTGTCTACAATACTATATATAGGAAAAATATTAAATCATTAAAAAATACCTTGGCACATTCACCATAACTTATTTCAAACACAAACTTCCTATAGCATATATCTACATATAACAAACAAAATGAAAAGTACCTTCATAAAGGCTCGAATAGTTATGTCTTAGTCTTGATTGGTAACAGGCCAACATTTGCCTTCCATGACATGTTGAACCAAGGAGAAGCAACCCCTACTATGAACATTGTGCAATGAGCCTAGGTCCCAGGTGGCATTCTGTGTTACATGGGATCCACCACCCAACTTGAGTCGCCTCCTCCATTGAGTGTTTGCACCACCGAAACACCAACGGATGGGAATGGCTTGCTTGCAAAGCTACCCCTTGCTCCTGAACATTTGCCACCTCCAATAGACCTCTCCTTCATCGCCTTCCAGTTGCACATAGATTTTAACAACAATATACCACTAACTATAATTATGAGTTTTTCCATAACATTCACCCTCTTCGCATCTTGCAAGCCTTATCTAAGACATTTTCGTATTTTAATTACACGTCGAGTGAATATTAATGCCCACGTCCTAAACATTCACTCAAATGACACCCTATTAGAAATTTATTTTTACATATTTTTCAATGTCATATATCAAGTCCATATTAAATACTAAAAATTTACATAGAATTATCAAATTAATATAATTTTTTAAACTTAAATTACTTTATTTTTTATATATTTTCTTTTTAGCTTCCAATTATTTTATTTGATATAATAACTTTAAATTAAGATAATATCTTTTTTTATTTCTGTGTTGGTTGATCCACAAGAAAAACTTGAACTTGAAATGTCAAGAAGATAGTACTTCATTATCGAAGCAATGACAATTCAATTACTTCATAAGTTCAGTATTATTTTTTTAATTAACCATTTTAATTAATATTAATAAATATTTTGTTATTCATATTTTTAAATTTATTAATTATTGAATTTAGAAATTTATAATGTTAATTACATTAACATAAAATGTTAAGAAAAAGCATCCCTTCAAAATAATAAATCATGATTCCATCATAGTGAAAACCATTCCCATCAAAGTACTACATATTTATTCCATCACAATGAAAATATATGGATTGATGCTCTCTCCTTTATTCCATCACACACTAAAATTACATGGATGAATGTTTTCTCCTTTAAAATTATATTCTCAGAGCCCTTTATTCCCTTGATAGCCAAATACATGGATATTTCCACCATGGACATCATATATTCAAATGCATATAAGATAACATATAAGCCGCTCAATAAATATAACAGTGA
Organism: Pinus taeda; assembly: GCA_000404065.3. Lineage (NCBI taxonomy): Eukaryota > Viridiplantae > Streptophyta > Pinopsida > Pinales > Pinaceae > Pinus > Pinus taeda. Next base: position 240,409 of record APFE031330770.1, on the reverse strand, counting down.
AATTAAAAAAAAAAAAATCATAATGGGTCTGCCTTGCGCTTCACACAAAAAAAATGTATGACAACCATTATTCCCTGCAGTTGTTTATAATATTATTTTTTGAAAGCTTTTTCAATGGTTTTTTCTGGTCAAAATCTGGCAGCAATTTATTGGAATCACAAAAATTTGGCAGCAATTTATTGGAATCACAAGTTTGATAGCTAGTTTCTGCACAATCAAAGCATCCTATGTGTTTTTCAGGGTGCTGAATCCAAATATGTACTGAAAAACCATTTTAACTGCAACAAATCAAGATTTAACCTCAATTTCTTTAACCAGATTCTGTCACCAAAATCTCTAAAAAACCACATTATAGACAACTCTTTATTCCCTCCACATGATCCCAAACTCTAAACCTGAACGTCGCCTTCGCCGATCTACATAACAAACAAAAACACGAAAGTCACGAGTCATACGTAAATATTTACTTCTCCTGCATCCACGCGTAAAATGTAAAGTACAACGGTAACAAGCAATATATATAGGGTACGATGTAACGGTAACAAGAAAGATATATACCTTATCGCGCACTCCCTTGAGTTCCCCCTTTATAAAAGCTGCGCGGTATATCTCTGCCTCTTTCCCCTCCCTCGCCCAGTCACTGCAATTTTTTATCAGTGCATTGTCTGTCTCGTTATCAATACAATGAACAATGACATTTGACAATAAGCATTCTAACTTTCCTAACTTTCCGACTGGATCAACTGAATTATCTTCTATGGCTTTCCATGTTTTGTACAAATTAATTTTCAAGGCCGCTCTAATCCAATCCCTGGAGTCATGGTGACTCTCCACACATAAATATTTCTGTTTTTCGTCTGCTTCTGCACCTTTTGAAAGTTGTTCTATATCTTCTTTCATCGGCTTTGTAATCTTGCGTTCCAGTAGCCTTTCAGAGTCTTTCGTCCATATGTGTTTAAGAGTATAGAATGCTTTATCTGCTGCTAGACTCACTAATTTGGCTTCATTATCTGAACGGTCAATAATATCCATAAAATCCCAAGCTTGAGAGCAAGCTTCTATAGCATCATTAATAACTTTCTTATTACTACTTTCATTATAGAAGTAGATCATACAATATATCAAAGAGGTTGCTCTCATCTTCCAAGAATTTTCGCCCAGGTACTTGAAACCTTTTTCTTCTTCCAGCACTGGCGATGTTGCTTCATCTTCAACAGGCCCTGTTTTGTGTCTTATTAATTTGATCAATTCTTTAGTACAACACTTCCCCTTTTCAATGCCTTGTTCCATATGCTTCTCTGTCTGCTTAAAGGCCCATTCATTGGCTATCCACAAGCTGTATGCCAATTCTCCCCGCATTCTTATGATGTCCAAAGTTTCTTTGTACTTGAAAAACTTATGGGCGCCTCTTGTTGTTCCTGATGTGCTCAATCCAGACAACAAAGCATTCTCTTCGGGGCTCATTATGAAAGGCCTGATCATTCTCAGAACAATCTCAGAGAGTGACCAACAGGCCTTACTGATGTACACCATGAGTTTCTGCAGCCAAATCCGCATGGGCAGAAAGAAGGAATGTAGCCGAATTTTTGCAACCAAAGTGACTACAACCTTTTGCAATATCATTCTTCCACGAATTCTTTTCTTCATATACAATTGGCTTTTGGACTGTGTATCCAGATCCTCTTTCATTTCAGCAATAGTCCTTGTCCAAAAATCCTCCATGTAAAACAAAACCTGCACATTCTTAGGAAAGTACATAACTGATGTGAACCATCTGAACAAGACAACCATCCACCCTACCATCACGAAGCCAAACTCAACAGCAACAGTGAATTTCCTAATGATATCATAATCTGATTGAAGTTGAATGTATCTCACTTTAATGCATATGATCACAACTGAAACTGAGACCAGTAGACCTGCCAATGCACTGAAAACTGATCTGGCCATAATATAGTCAGGTTGGGAGGCACGAGTCACAATCCAACATTTGAAGATGTGATTCTCAATACTCTCGCACTGTCGCTTTTCTGGGCAACCAGATTCACAACACGAGAGTGCTGAAGGAACCTTCTGAGACATCACCCTGCGGATGCTTCGACCAGCAAAGACCGCGCAGCTCAAGAGCAGAAGCAACAATGTACTATCTATGAATAGGATAGTGGAGGACACCATGAACCATAATGATTGGCCATGGTAGTATGCTTTCTTTGCTTTCCAAACGAAGTAAAGCTCAACGCCCATATGGAAGAGGACAACCAATATCAATGCTCCAATATCGCTCCACACAGTAGACCAGCGAGAACGGACCATTTGGGGAATCAAATAGCTAAGGAAAACACATATCATAAGCCTTGCGGAGTCAGTTACTAACTGATCTGCTTCCAACAAATTGTTGACCTCCTGTTGTTTTTGGGATTTGTTGCCCTGATAACTGATATGGGAATAATCAATCAAGCCTAAAAGCTGGATGGTAAGGGCGCTCAGAACCAGAGCTTCTGCAGGAATCCACAGTGCCTTCCTTTTGAACGCCATAATCACATCCCATAAAAGCAATGATATAAATACAACTGCGCAAGCACATGATGCCAACAGATTGAGAAGCTCGTAATCCATATTGGAATAGCAAACCCAACATACGAGGTATGCCTCCACTAATGCCAGGAGATTGAGAGAATATATGTTTTTTTAGTTGTTGCTGCCCATGCCATTCACACATAACCAGCAAAAAGAGAGGGTGCTGGTGGTCACTTTTGACGAAGTGTGGACTAAATTAAACCCTTCATAGCAAACCCATAGAACGGGACAAAGTGCCGGGTCTTTTTTTCAGATAAAGTGTTTTTAAGTATTCTGCTGAAATGAAATTCTTTGCATTACAGAATAAAATAAAATAAATGACATCTTAAAAAAATTAAGCGAATTTAAATTTATAAAGTAAAAGTTAAATGCATAGTTCTTTCTTCTTTGGACTAAATTAAACACTTTATACGAAACCCATAGAACGGGACAAAGTGCCGGGTCTTCTTTTTCAGATAAAGTGTTTTTAAGTATTCTGCTGAAATGAAATTCTTTGCATTACAGAATAAAATAAAATAAATAACATATTAAAAAAATTAAATGCATAGTGCTTTCTTCTTTTATGAAAGTTAAATGTAGATTGGGGAGTATATGATTTTTCTTATTGGATATTTGCGTTGTAAATACAGTTTAGTTATCTTTAATATGTTTATGTTTTTATTTATTTTTGATATTGTTGGGATTTTGAGGGGGAAAATCCCAAAAACACAAAAAATAAAACACACACAAAGGCAATGTTCTGTTTCCTTTATTCCAGGATTTTTTTGTGCACATGGAAGCTTAAAAAATTTTACTGGGAACAGAGTATTGCACCACCATAAAAGATTTCTATTCATTAAAAACAAATTCACTGATACATATTCATCCTCTTTGCTGAGAGGGATTCACCCAAAAACATTCACCAAAAAAAATTCTGCCTCTGTTGCAAAATGATTTTACACCACTGTGTAAAATCTTCTTTTCACATTTACTGCTGTAAAATAGCTTTTACATTTACTGCTGTAAGAATAGAAATTCTTACATAAGTTTACTGCTGTAAAATAAAAATTTAATATTCACCACTGTGTGAAACTTTCATTACATTCGACCTGCTGAATTTTCAATTGCATATTAAAAAAAATGTGCTTTTACACATTACCAAAACCTCCACGCTGCTGCGTTTTACCGTGTATTACAAAATTTGTCAACACATAATCTATGCACTGCTGTGCATTTTCCTTTGTTTTTTTTCGCTCCCACGAACTCTCTGTTCTTCTCCTCCCCGTGTGCAATACCATACATAAAAAAAGGTCAACGCTCATAAAACATATGTGTAAACAAAACACAACACACGATTACAATTTTGCGTGCCGGAAAAAAAACATTAAATGTTTTACCGAAAATCTACGACTAACATTAAACTTCATTAAATGTTTTTTTTTAAATTCTGGTCGAACAAAACTATTACTCCATGCAACATTTACTTGATGCAGGCCCCGTATGCACCTTAGAGCAATCAACGGCGGAGAACCTCCCTTGCGATCGGACGGATATCGGATGACCAGTTTTGACCGACTTTTATCGTCCGATAAGTGTCAGAGGGTGATGTCACCCCACATCCACGCGTCAACACTATATCTCATCGGAGTCGTTTGTACGAAAACCATCTGCAAACAAAAAGTAGTCCGATGAGGTTACTGGCAGTTTGTGGTTTTCTGCGGCGGTTTTGGCGTTGGTACGGCGACGCGGTTGAAATTACAAATTCAACACTCTCCTTTAATTTCAACTGCTGGGCATTCGGTCATACCGAGACACTTCCTCAAAAATTCAAAGCTTTTCTGATCCAGTGGCTTTGTCAAAATGTCTGCAACCTGTTCTTGAGTCCTGCAATGTTCTAGGACAATTTCTCCATTGTTCACCAATTCTCTGATGTAGTGAAACCTTGTATCAATGTGTTTCGTTCTCTTATGAAACACTGAATTCTTTGACAATGCAATAGCTGAGCTATTGTCGCAAAGAATCACTGTCGCTTTTGCCTGCTCTTGGCCTAAGCTCCTCAACATCCTTCTGATCCAAACTGCTTGACATGCTGCTGCTGTAGCTGCCAGATATTCCGCCTCTGCTGTAGACAATGCTACAATGGACTGCTTCTTAGAAGCCCATGAAATGGCTCATGAACCCATATGAAAAACATAACCCGAAGTGCTCTTCCGATCATCAACACTTCCAGCCCAATCACTATCTGTGTATCCAACCAAATCTAAATGTTCTGAGACATTATATAAAATTCCAAACATTTTGGTACCTTTGACATACCTCAAAATTCTTTTTGCTGCCTGCCAATGTGCCTCCTTTGGCCTCTCCATGAATCTGGAAATTAAACTAACAGCATACATAATGTTAGGCCTAGTTGCTGTTAAATGCATAAGGCTGCCTACAATACTCTTGTACAAACTAGGATCAAAATCCTTGCTGCTGTCCTCTCTGCTGAGTTTTAATCCCACCACTATGGGAGTGATCGCTGCCTTGCATTCTTGCATATTAAATATGCTCAATACTTGATTTACATATCTTGCCTGTGAGATAAAAATTCCTTTTTCATTTTGATCTACTTCTATGCCTAAGAAATATCTCAAGAAACCCATGTCAGTCATTTCAAATTCCTCTTTCATGACTGATTTAAAATTCTTAATGAGCTCATCATCATTACCTGTGAAAATAACATCATCAACATATAAGACAACAATTAAAATTTTACCATCTTTTTCTTTGATGTAGACGGTGGGTTCTCCTTCACACTTGTCGAATTCATTATCCAATAGATATGAATCTATTATGCTGTACCATGCTCTTGGCGCTTGCTTCAGCCCATAAAGAGCTTTCTTCAATTTGCACACTTTGTGCTCTTCACCTTTCTTCTCATAGCCTAGAGGTTGTTCAACATAAACCTCTTCCTTTAACACTCCATTTAGGAATGCCGACTTCACGTCCTTGGTAAACTTTCCACTTGTTTTGTGCTGCTATGGATAGCACTGCTCTTACGGTTTCCATTCTTGCAACCGGTGCGAAAGTTTCCTCATAATATCTCCCATACTGCTGCTTGTATCCCTTGAAAACCAACCTTGCCTTGTGTCTTTCAATTTTTCCTTCGACATTGCACTTGGTCTCATAGACCCATTTAACTCCAATGACTTCCTTACCTTTTGGTAGCTCAACCAGATCCCATGTTTTGTTTCTCTCTATGGCATTCATTTCTTCATCCATAGCTTCTATCCATTTCTTATCTTTAATTGCATCTTCGAAATGAATATGGTCATCAACATGACAATATAAAGCAAACAAGGAATTCATTCCTTCATC
>APFE031330770.1:197078-231700 GCA_000404065.3 Pinus taeda | reverse complement strand
CATAGTTCTTCCCATTGAACTGTGGGAGCTGGGTGTTAAACATACCCATACCAGTGCTTGTGTTGGCCATTCCTTGCTTCCTTAGTTATGCTTCAATTTCTTGACTGTATATTTTAAAACAGCTGACTGCTGCAACCAAAAGACTCCTCCCTTCAGCTTCTTTGTCACCTTCAAAGAGCCTAAGCCTGCTCTGATACCACTGTTGGGGATTTTGAGGGGGAAAATCCCAAAAACACAAAAAATAAAACACACACAGAGACAATGCTCTGTTTCCTTTACTCCAGGATCTTTTTGTGCACAGGGAAGCTTAAAAAAATTTACTGAGAACAGAGTATTGCACCACCATAAAAGATTTCTATTCATTAAAAACAAATTCACTGATACATATTCATCCTATTTGCTGAGAGGGATTCACCCAAAAACATTCACCAAAAAAAATTATGCCTCTGTTACAAAATGGTTTTTACACCACTGTGTAAAATCTTCTTTTCACATTTACTGCTGTAAAATAGCTTTTACATTTACTGCTGTAAGAATAGAAATTCTTACAAAAGTTTATTGTTGTAAAATAAAAATTTAATATTCACCACTGTGTGAAACTTTCATTACATTTGACCTGCTGAATTTTCAATTGCATATTAAAAAAAAATGTCCTTTTACACATTACCAAAACCTCCACGCTGCTGCGTTTCACCGTGTATTACAAAATTTGTCAACACATAATCTATGCACTGTTGTGCATTCTCCTTTGTTTTTTTTCGCTCCCACGAACTCTCTGCTCTTCTCCTCCCCGTGTGCAATACCATACATAAAAAAAAGGTCAACGCTCATAAAACATATGTGTAAACAAAACACAACGCACGATTACAATTTTGCGTGCCGTAAAAGAAAACATTAAATGTTTTACCTAAAATCTACGACTAACATTAAACTTCATTAAATGGCTTTTTTTTAAATTATGGTCGAACAAAACTATTACTCCACGCAACATTTACTTGATGCAGGGCCCGTATGCACCTTGGAGCAATCAACGGCGGAGAACCTCCCTTGCGATCGGACGGATATCGGATGACCAGTTTTGACCGACTTTTATCGTCCGATAAGTGTCAGAGGGTGATGTCACCCCACATCCACGCGTCAACACTATATCTCATCGGAGTCGTTTGTACGGAAACCATCTGCAAACAAAAAGTGGTCCGATGAGGTTACTAGCGGTTTGTGGTTTTCTGCGGCGGTTTTGGCGTTGATACGGCGGCGCGGTTGAAATTACAAATTCAACGGATATGCCTTAAATAAACATAAAGATTCGGGGCTTGAACCTTTTGAGCTTCCCACTAAGCCTTGGAGCAGATATTCATCCCCTCAATGGAGGAAGAAGAGGTAGGCCACTCGGACAATGAATGCCTATATTTGTAAAAAGGGCGTAAAGATATATTTTTAATCATCTAATGTCATGCGAATAAGTACTGTATCATTACGCTATGCTGATTGAATTTTAATAGTAAGATATCTTATTTTAAAAATTAGCTACACGAAGCGTGGCCTCCTTCATATGAATTGCTTGATTTTTGTGGTCTCTATTCTAATTCATTCTTCATATAGGTTAAGAAGGGAGAATATGTGTTTTGGGGATATAGGTATGAATGCTTCTTCTTATTCGAATAAGTAGGTAGGAATGTCATCCATAAGCATACATGCATTAAAAAAAATAGTAAGTGTAATGTTTAACATATTGTATTTTGGATTTAAGAGGAAATCAAAGATGTCTAGATTTAAAATGAAATTAAAGATGTCTCTGGATTGTAATGCTTTAACATTTTGTGATATTCAATATTGGATGTTAAGATTTAAGAGGAAATCAGAAATGTCTAGATCTAAGATAAAATTAATGATGTCCTCTAATTACTAAAAAAATTGACATGAAGTAGAAAATGGCTAGAGAATACATCAACATCTAGATAAATGACGAGCCAACTTGTAAATGGATTTCCAAGTCTTACTTGGAAGTGAGGGAAGTGGCCTCAATAAAGGACCAAATAAAAGAGTTTCTATATTTTGCTATTGCTCAAGAAGATATAGTAAACGCCTTCCCTTGCAATTTTAAGAGTCTCCTATCACGTAGATGTGGATCATTTGGCTTCCTTGTTCATGATCCAACTATCAGGGAATTTGGTTCTATAGCAAAAATATTTTTTCTATATACAAAAATTGCTAAAAATTTTTGGGAAATATGGTGATTCTAGAAAAGAAAATATAATTCTTGTACGAATGTCTTTAGTTGTAGGAGACCAACATATTAAGCAAGTAATCCAAAAATATCACTTAAAAAAAGAGTTCCTAAAGATTTTAAAAGATTTGAACATGCATGCTTTGAAGAGACATAGGAGAGATGCTAGACTAGGGGTGTATATAAAAAAAGGCTATCAATGCATTAAATCCTCAAAATGCCATTGCAACAAATGCTCAATGAAAAAGAAAAAAATATTATGCTTTCCAGTCAAGATGGGATCATGATTTTCCTAACTATTTTAGAATGTATAATACCAAGAAGCTAAAGAAAAGGATTCCTTATCTGGAAAAGAGAAGTTTCCCTTCAAACAATGTTTAATGCTTTAATTATCAACAAAAAAACATTGGGCAATTCATTTTACAGAGAGGAAAAACAAACCACTACTATCAACACTATTCACTGAAGAACTAGAACCTGAATAGTGGGATCCTCACTTCTACGCTACATTACACCATCCCTCATGAGGAATTATCTACTTAGGAACATTGAAATTCTTTAACTACGGTCCATGTTCTCAGTCAGATATTGAATTTAGTGGTAATGATTAAAATACTCTAATTGATCCATTAAATTGGGGATGTCATACAAGACAACAATTTGATTTTTTCATGATGTTTGCACCAAAGCCAAGGAAGTTCCAAGAAAGAATTGATGAGATTGATGCCCTCCTAGAAGACACTCATATATGGAAATATTTCATCCATAATAATTTGCATGAAGAGAAACAAGCATTGCTTGAATAATTAACCAAGGTTCATGCAACAAAAAAATCGAATGAACCAAGAATTTCTCCACATAAAGGTAACCCTAGTTGTTATGCACTTTAGTTGTCTATATGGATTATATTGAAAACCATAAAGATCAATAATGATTTAGAAAGTATAAGGAAATAATATGGATCCTCGAACAACAAGAAATCATGTAGATAACAAGATTCGGAATAAAAGAAATTTAGAGAATTCTAGAGGCAATAAAAATATAAATTAATCATTCTTCAAGTAAGGAGCTCACGAGATCATATGAAGAATCCTGTATAATATCTCCTCAACATAGACATTCAATATGAAGGATGTTGACAGAAGAAGAAAAGAAAAAAAAGAACCACAAAAGGATCCAGAACATATGGATTTCATAAATGATACAGAAAAGAAACTCATTGTGAATGCCAATAGCTAGAAGACTAATAATCCTTTGGTGAAAAAATGAAATTTGTAAAACAAAAAACAAAAAAATGAGAAGGATTACGAAAAATGTACAATCAAAGATTCTTTCATCTCAAGTCAACAAAATGGAAAGAAGTATTTGTTTCTCTATGTCACGTTAAGATATGCTTGTGCCCATTAGAGAAAAACCACTTAAGGATTGTACTTCTAATCCTCCCAATGCCTTTTGGCATAGAGAGAAATAGAAATATTTTGTGTCTCTCCCATAGAATCCATTAGTAAATATTACTTCATAAAAAGTAGCAGCAACATTGATGATTCCTTCACCAATCAAGGTCTCCAAGAAATAAATCCAATACTTGTTAGAGAAAGGATTGATAGAGCCGTCAAGAAGATCTTGGTCTAGGAAGTCTTCTATGTTAACAAATATTCGTAACAAAAAGGAGGTGGGATGAGACTAATGGTGTGTTATAAATCTGTTAATAAAGTTCTAAATCATGTTAGGTATCCATTACATAATAAAGCATCATTTTTGTATTAGACCAAAGGAAAAACTATCTTTAGTAAATATGATCCCAGGTTTAGTTTTTACGAGATTGAAATTATCATTGAATATAGACATAAAACAACATTTTTTGTTCCATATGGTCATTATTGATGGTAACCGTTGTCATTCAATTTGAAGAATGCGTTGAGTGAATTCCAAACATGGATGGAGGACATCTTTAGAAATTTTCTTTTGTTAGTCATTTATATTGGTGATACTCTAATATGCTCCAAAAATATCAAAGAACACCGAAAACACCTTTATAATTTTTATGAACACATCTTCCAACATGTTTAGTGTTATTTGCATAAAAATGAAAGTGGGAAAAATAAAAGTTGAATTTCTAGGTTTAAAGATAACAAAGGATATTTTATGCTACAAGATCATATTATGAAGTATTTTGATAATTTCCTAGATGATATAATTGACAAGACATAGCGAAAAATACTTATAGGTTGTATTGATCACATCATAGATTTTTAAATAGGGTAGGATGCAAACAACTTTGCTCTATAACATTGCCTTATGAAATCCTATGGTAGTAGAATCAAGAAATGAAAAAGTTAGTAAAGAGGATGAAGAAATAAGTAAATGAATTACTGCCCTTATCCCTTCTTATATAAGCAAGTTCACATATAATAAAGACCACTGCTTCTCAGTGTACCTAGTGCGGAGTTATCATATAGAATATTGAAGGACTTGAAGAGATTTGTGGCTATGCATCATGATTATTTCAGGGAAAGTTTTAGCTTAAAAATTTTAAGGAAGGAAATTTATCTTAAAGTCTAGAAACATTGGTGAATCTTAGTAATCCCTAATATCTAAGTTGTAAAACATTTGTTGATATTTCTGTAAAAATATTCAAATTTATAATGATTTTATATAGTCTATATAATGTTTTGGTGAATTTAAGAGTTAGAATAATTTTATCCTATAAAATCTGGGAAAATCATTAAAAGAAATGGAAATTGGTGAATAATGTTTTGGGAAAATGTATGGAAAATTTACCAATATCTAATTAGCCCTTAAATATTTCCTTGGATCATTTCAAATACTAAATTACTCATTTAACCACAAGTAAATGTTGGCAGTTGAAAGGGTAATCCAACATTATAAACTTTATTTAAAGCCATTCATGTTCTTGATAAGAAAATAATTGAAACTCTTGCTAGGAATGTTAAAAGATAATAAAGATATGACAAACAACCACATTAACATTTAAAAATGGTCTGTATGGGGTGAAAATTTTGATTTTGAAGTTAGATATAAGCCTAGACATCTAAATTGCAATGATCATGTGTAAGGAAAAGCTTTAGGGGATAAAATTTTCAAATAGACTAATTTTCCATTATTTTTCCCAAATAGAGATTTGCCAATTTCCATTTTTTTTAAATGATTCACCTAAATTTTATAAGAAAAAATATATTACCTTAAAAATCACCAAAATGTTATAGGAGGCTATTTAAAATCATTACATATTCGAATATCTTTTCAAAACTTTTACCAATCATTTTATGTTTGCATATTAGGGACGAAAAAGATTCAACAAGGTTTCTACACTTCAGGATAAATTTTCATATCTAAAATTTTCACTACAAATATGTTAATGAGAAAGAAAAATTAATAGATCTTGCCATGTTTTGTGCACTATCCTCATATTCCCTAAATGGTAAAGCACCTATGACCATTGAGAAAGAGGCAAAAGTAGAGAAATTTTGAGGTCTAAAATAGGCCTCATAAGTAATATTATAAAATAATAGTGGAAATAATAAAATAAGATTAGATTACCTCATCGTGTTTTGGAGGGGGAAAAAGTACTTTTCAACTCATCTCCTTGTGATTTTACTCAAATTTCAAGCGGGAGCACTTGTTGGATGCATAATTTAATTTTTCATCCAAGGAGTACCCATGTTGCTTACTTTAGATGGACCATACTTTATGAAAAGTGTGAAATACATGAAAATACGTGATTGTAATCACATTTTTAATGTATTTCACATTTTTTTTAGTACGGTCCATTGAAAGTATGCAACATGGGTACTCCTTGGATGCAAAATTAAATTTCACATCCAACTAGTGCTCCCGTTCAAAATTTGAGTAAAATCATAGGCGTAGTCTAACGAGGCGGAGGAGTTGCCTGGAAAGTTATGGAAATTCTAGTCATATTTAGAGAAAATCTCGCAAGGATTTTTTTTAATCCAAGTTATAGTTGTTAAACTTAAAAATTTTAGGTGTCCTAGATGTTTTTGAAGGTGCTGAATCCATTTCCACCATCAAAAGCACAATTCAAACATTGCCTATACTATATTTTTTGAATTTTTTTTGCATGGATTCTGGCCACTTTTAGTCGTCTGGGCAATTCCTCCACCTTGTTAGACGACTCCAAAATCATAGGGAGATAAGTTGAAAATATGAGTTGAAAAAGTAGTTTATTTATTGATTTATTTATTCATTAGAGGATATTTCAGCCTAAAAGTGGCCTCCCTAAGGAAAAATAACAAAATAATCGTTAAAATAATAAAATAAATGTTACAAATTTTGGAAGGCGAAAAAAAGAAAACTATTTTTTTTAATGTATTTTTGGCTTATCTCCTTATATGTTTGCTCAAATTTCATGTGTAAACACTTGTTAGATGTGAAATTAAATTCCACATCCAACGCTTACCCATTATGCATTCTTTTGAGAAGAGGTACATTGATAAAAATTGAAGACACATTAAAAAGTGTGTTCAACACATTTTTTTAATGTATCTTCGATTTTTATCAACATGGGCCTTCTCAAAAGTATGCATAATGGGTACTCATTGTGGAATTTAATTATGCATCCAACTAGTGTCTAAACTTGAAATTTGAGTAAAGCTACAAGGAGATAAGCCAAAAATATAATTAAAAAAGGTAATTTTTTCTTATTTTTCCTCCAAAATATTCACATGTACCTCTTTTTAAATTTAAAGGATTTTGATTATTTCACATATTATGACATGGAAATTACAAGAAAATTTCATGGGATCTTTTAGGCTGAAATTTCCTCTAATGTACCTCTTTACACTTTTACTCGAAAAACGGTGAAACATCCCCCATGGTTGACATCATCATATTGAATCCTATTGGTTCTTATAATATTGATTTTTGTTGTACTTTTTTGTTTTGAGACCAATTTTTGACCTCAAAATTTTTCTAATGATAGAGAGAAGACTCTAGATCTATTGAAAATAGGAAGTAGAGAAAATGTTAGTATTCTCACCTCAATCAAAATTTCAAAAGCAAAGTAGCTAGTCTAGAAAGTGACTAGATAAAAAATTGAAGAATACATGTCCAAAACCCTTATAGAAGAAATTAAAAATAGTCATATAAGGATTCAAATTTTGGAAAATTAGGAAAAGAAGGTAATTGTAGGCATGACTTTTAGCTAATAAAGGCTCAATAGAGATATATTTGGTGTCACATTTTATTTTGACGAGGATAATATTCATTATTGTGATATTGATACATTTTTCTTTACTAGAGAAACCTATAGATTCATTTTCAAATCAGTTAAAGGAAAAGGAGAGGCAATTCTATGTGCAAACTCTAATAATCTCAATCAACATCCATGGACAGGATGGATAGAAGTACCATTTCATAAATTTTTCCTTAGAAAATATTTGTCTAAAGGAAAATCTACGTGTATTTTGGAATTGCAAGCACATATGATTGTAACAACAAATCATGAAATTTGGTTTAAGTTCAAATGCAAATCCATAGGAACTAAATTTGAAAAGTTATAGCTAACTAAATATATACTAATTCTTAGGCACATTAAGGATAAAGAAGGAAACACCCTTGAAATAATATGGTTGATGTCTTCCTACACAAGGGTTACCAAAAGGACCTATTTATAGGTTACAAGTAGTCCAACATGAAAATATGAGGATTTATATCTAAACCTTAAGAGTGGCACAATTTAATATATTTGTACATAAATCTATAAAAACTACTAAACCAAAATAAGAAACCAAAGAGAGAAAATATGAAACCATATGATGTATTCAATACTCTAATATACGCAATAGAAGATTTTATTAATTAGTCACTGTGTGAGAATCTCTACTTCACTTTGCTTCAAATGACCTCCTCCTTGAGAGGGTTTGTAGAAAATCCTTGCTGAAATGTATGTTTCCCTCTCCAAATGGGAAAAAAGATCCAAAAAGTGAAAAAAGAGAAAATTGGTAGTGAAATTCTACTAGAGAATACTTGAAATATTTAGGATCACAAGTTTGGTGTTGAAAATGAATCATGAGAGATGAGGAGAAAACCTCTCTATTTATAATAAAACATTAGCTGGATTTAATGAGGACAAGTGTAATAAATATTTGTTAGACCAAATCAAGATCTAATTACTTTGGCATTTTATTATTATTTTGTGAGAGGAAAATGTTAAAAATAATAGTGAATAGACTTTATTTAAGTAACTAACTCAAAACTAATCAATCAGTAAGTTAACTAATGAAAACAACCCATAAATAAATTATTTTCATTTGGCTAGGTAAAATAGGTTGGAAATAATTCATAAATAATAATTTCATAAATTAATCCCATGAGAATGTTTAAAAGACTAAGAAATAATTGATAAATAAATTATTTCTATGGAAATGAATAATGTGAGTGAAAATATATTAAATTATTTTCACCTAAATGGATAAAATTATGAGAACATAAAAATAATGAATTTATTGGTACTCTCATATTCCAAATGGTTTAATTAATAGAAATAACTTTGGAAAAGTGGTTCCTTAGGTGAAAGTGGGTTTTAATATGTAAAATCCATACTAGCATGGCATATTTAGATCCACATAATGATTTTGGCGAGGTGATTATTTTTTCTATGATAACATATTTCCCCCTAATGTATGAGTGTTATGAGAAAATCGTATGACTGAAATTCATGGTAGTTTTCTTTCACTAGACATAAGAGGTGGTCATGGAAAGAGAGAAGGAAAGGGTCATCATAGGAAGGATTGGATCCATAATAGGAGGATGTGGTTATTACTCATCAAACATGAGTCTGAAAGTGGCACATGATTTCAATGAGGTGGGGGAGGAATGTCTATACCCATCGATATAACTCAATGAAAAGAATAATGATGTTCCTAAACAAGTGGATCTAAAAAAACATATATAGTACACTAAAGTGCTTGCATCAATGGGGTAGAAAATGATAGAATGAAATACATAGTCCCATATAGATATGTCTGGAACAAAAGGGCTAGGAATAATACAATAATTGTTGTTGATATGGGAAAATATGACCAAATGAACCCATGCTATGGGAGGAGGTGGTCTCAATGAAAGAATCCCTATTGGTTATGAAACGGCTCTAGATAGAGTTTAGGCTTCTGTGATCCATATCAAGTTTACAAAAGATTTTTCAGTGAAGATCACATGAAACACCATTTGTCGTATTTAACATGCTAAGCTGGATCTGTCTCTTCAACTTGTCCTAACGATGAACCACACTTGTTGGTTTGAAACGCGTCGACAAATGGTGTTTCATGTGATCTTCGCCGAAAAATCGTTTGTAGGCTCTAAAGATAAAAATAAGCCAATGATCCGGATTTAAACAGGAACGCAACAAAATACAGAGATGACCATATACACAAAGATGCAGTGGAAATAATACTTCATTTCATTAATGGAAAACACTCAAATATGTTTACAAACAGAGTTGAAAATAAACCAACTAGGGCGATGGTAGCTTATCTCTGAGAAGAGATGTGGCGGCTACATGCCTCCGAACTGTTCTGAACTCTATTACAATGAGGCTCGAAGGCCTATTTATTGTTGAGAAATAGTGGAAAACCCTTCACATTCCAAAACCTAACCCTAGAAGATGAAACGCCAAATTGTGGGCCCCGTTTTGGGTAAATTGGTACATCAATTTCCCGAGGTTGTAACTTTGGCATACAATCTCTATTTGATGCGTATGATAGCTTGTTAGAAAGATCTATCTGAGAACTACCACTTTGGGAAGGGAAACATCGGTCCATGGACCCATGTTGCCCCCACATTTCCCAAAAAACATCGTTTACGGCCTCAAAACGGCTCCGGAAGTTCAGGACTCGAAAAAACTGCTAAAAATAGTAAATTGTGCTATAATTACGAAAATTGAAAAACTGAAAGAGACAGTTGCGGGGGTCCAAATGGGATAGGTGGGTGGCCGCCAACATCCACCTGGATCATTCCTCCCCCCTTAGGAAGCAATGGTCCCGATTGCGTTGAGTTCCTCCATCTACTGAACTTGTCCTGCAATCTCTGATGTGTCCAGTAATGGTGGGAAGCATGGTCGACGATAGTCCACATTGAACACTTGGTGCAGGCGAAGGAATGGACGAATGATGTGCTCCAAAGCATTATTCCCCATAGCCTTGGTACTGCTGTAAGGACCTTGTCGGAGTGGTTTGAGATTCTGGTGGGTTCTGGTAAGGCGTTCTTTCTGTCGATGCAACTAGACTTTGTTGCCCACCTGAAACTTTTGTGGTACCCCTGTGGGTGAGGAGAAGTTGTTCCTATGTTCTGGCATGACCGTATCCCTTTGCTGCTGCTACTATGTGGAGGAACCCTTTTTGGGGGTCATGGATGTACGAACGATCTTCCCCTTACTTTGGGAGTGAACCAAACAGATGAATTTCCTTATTTGGGAGATGAGCTTGATGCCTTTCTTAGCAGTGATCAAAGACATGGAGGTAGGTGGGGCTACCTCTGGTATCCTGTATAATGAATCACCCAAAGAAATAATGAGAGCGAGAGGCCTTGACTCATACACTGCATGTCACCTCCACAAGTATGGCTGCCCTAATAATACATCACAAACATCCAGAGGTGTAACATCACACAATACCTCATCTGTGAATGGTTTGATGCTGTAGGGAAGGCGACACTACTGGCAAACTTTGAGATCTCATCCTTCATGAAGCCACCCGATACTGTACGGCTGTGGGTGTGGTGTAGTCAGTAGGCCCAACCGCTTCATGACCTCTGCTGAAACAAGGTTCTTTTGGTTGCCACTGTCGACAATGAATTGCAGTGGTGAACCCTTCACCCACATCTGTGAGTGGAAAAGATGCTCCCCCTCCTCTGGGTCTTTGGGCTCATTCTTCTGGATCTTGGCGGTGGCAACAGTGGCACTGGGATCCGTATCAATGATATGCTTCACTTTTCCATTCCCCTTGTCGGGTTCGGGCTCAATATCAGAACATGCATCTGATTTGAAAGCCTTCAACTCGGCCACCAGCAACTGCTTGGTTCGACACTCACTTATGTTATGAGTGGGACTCTTGTGGAACTCACACCACTTTCCAGTGTCCTTCTTTGGCTTCGTGGTGTTGTTCTTTTCTTGCGGCCTTGACGGGTTGTCTTGGGTCACCCGCCTTGGTTTTGTCCTTTGGTCTTCTGATTCGCAGATCCATAGTCTCACTTCTTCTGTTTGAACTTTTGCTCGATTTTGACAACATATTGGTATGTTGTGCCGATTGAGGAGATGTTCAAGAACTCCATCTCTTCCTGGATGTATCTATGTAGGAAATTGTGGTATTTGAGTACCAGATGTAGCTCAGAATCTTTGATACCCAACTGTGTGTGAAGGGTATGAAAAATGTTTGTGAACTCCGGCACATCTTGGTCCTGTCCCTGCCACAGCGTGGTCCATTTGATGTGTTTGTCCTCATAGATTTTGACAGGGTAGTACTGCTCCTTGATGGCATCCCAGAATGAATTCCAAGTGGGTGTGGCTGAAAATAGTGAGCCAGTACTTTCATCCTTCTACTCGCAGTAGGTTTCCCACCAGTCCTTGACATGGGGGGCTGCTTTCAGAAGAGTGAAAACAATCTTTTCCCGACTCGAAAATTCATAAACAGAAAAATAGCCCTCTAGCAGATTTAACCATTTATCTACGGCATCTTCGTCTATCTGACCCTCGAATATGGGGATTTCAAAATTAACTTGTACCTTAAAGGGCATGGCGTTTCCAGAGTAGCTGCTGGAAGTCGATGCGTCACCTCTGGGTAGCCGTTGAAGGATCTGCACAAAGTTATCCGTCATCGCGTTCCTTTGCCGCTCGAGCGCTTCTTCGAGCAAGATTTTGATAGGATCTCCTGCCCCCTCATCTTTCTTCTCATCCGCCATGGGAGGCCGTCGGGATTTTCGAGGCTGGTCTTGCAAAGGTTCGACCAGTTCAAGCCCTAACTCCTTATATCCCGACCTCGTTGGGGACATGCAAAGACAAACAGAGAAAAAGCAGACCGCTCTAATACCACTGATCCGGATTTAAACAAGAACGCAACAAAATACAGAGATAACCATATACACAAAGATGCAACGGAAATAATACTTCATTTCATTAATGGAAAACACTGAAATATGCTTACAAACAAAGTTGAAAATAAACCAGCTAGGGTGATGGTAGCTTATCTCTGAGAAGAGATGTGGTGGCTACATGCCTCTGAACTGTTCTCCACACTGTTACAATGAGGCTCGAAGGCCTATTTATTGTTGAGAAACAATGGAAAACCCTTCACATTCCAAAACCTAACCCTAGAAGATGAAACGCTAAATTGTGGGCCCCGTTTTGGGTAAATTGGTACATCAATTTCCCGGGGTCATAACTTTGGCATACGATCTTCGTTTGACATGTATGATAGCTCGTTAGAAAGATCTATCCGAGAACTACCACTTTAGGAAGAGAAACATTGGTCCATAGATCCATGTTGCCCCTAGATTTCCCAAAAAACATCGTTTAGGGCCTCAAAACTGCTCCAGAAGTTCATGACCCGAAAAAACTGCTAAAAATAGTAAATTGTGCTACAATTACGGAAACTGAAAAAATGAAAGAGACAGTTGCGGGGGTCCAAATGGGATAGGTGGGTGGCCACCAACATCCACCTGGATCAAGTAGTTCACAAAATGATATTGATTATTTAATCAGTAATTCAAATAATTAAACAATAATACGAGGAAATAGTTCACAACATATCATTATTTGTTAAATCAATATTAAAAGACAAATTTTTGAGTAAATAGTTACCCAAAAATCACAATTCAACCCATAAGAGAAAAGATAAATAATAACACATAATTGAGATAAATTACTCATATCGACAATAGTGCACAAGTATCAATAAAATGACCCAATCCTACCATCCTAAAATGAAACTAGTATTTAAAACAATAGTATTAGAAATACCAATTTATTGAATTTGTTTCTTTGGCTCTAGTCTCCAATAGTCCTCTACAATCTTTGAACTTCTACTGTTAAAATAAGAGTTGTAGTAGTGCACGCTCTACCCATCATACATAATTCAGAATGCAAAAGAAAAATCCTCAATAATCCCCAGATCTGAGATTTTCTCTCCTGTCACCTACAACTTTAAATCTCTATTACAGTAGTGATTTTAGAATTACAAAATTGCATATAAGAGAAGCCCCTAATACATTCTACAATCTGTTATTTATAATATTTACAAAAAGAATTCTCAACAAGAAAGTTTGTCGAAGAATAAATTTACTCCATCAATTTTCAATGACTCAAATTCCATTATTTTATTGCTGGAACATTCTCATTGATTGAGATCTTCTGCTCCTTATCTCTTCAACTGTTTTCCTGCAAAAACAAATCAAAACTAAATTAAAATGGAAAAATAAAATCAAAATACCAAATATGGAATTTAAAACATATCTAATCAATTTTAATTAGACAATCAATTTAGAAAGAAATTAGAGCTTTCTATTGATGCTTATGAGTATTTAGTTGGTCAAGGAGATTATTTACGAATGGATCCGTACTCGAAGAAGTTGTGGGCAAATGATAGTGCAGAGCATTAAACTTAGAAATTAGTTTCATTAAAAATTCAGAGCTTGACCTTCTGCTGGATTTTAGACCCAATAAATGATCAAATTTGGAAATGATAATACTTCATAAATATTCTCCATAATGTTATCTCTCCAATGAGCCATCTTGGACCTTATTTTTCCACGTAAAACTCCATTTATGAGCTTCTAAAGTTGGGGAATTAAAAGTGTCTAAATTCTGGAATTTATGTTATCTGGGCTAAAAATCAGAAATTTTTTAATTAAAATCTAATTCTAAATTAATTGTTAATTGATTGTTTTATTAATTAAATATACAATTTAATTACAATTAAAATTTAACTAATTAATTACAAATTTTATAACGAAATTTTTCAATTAAATTAAAAATATGACTGGAGTTTCGGATTTTCCACAGTGTTCATATTTCTGTCGACGTTTCGATCTGAAACTAGGATCATCATCAGGACACATTGGTGAGGAGAAAAGGAGGAACAGGTAGGTATAAATATGAAAAAGCAAGGTGAGAACAACTGGGCCGACAAATGTATGAATTATTTATAATTTATGTTTTCCATTGTTATTTAAGTCCTATGTTATATTATTTAAATTGATTTTTATTCTAATAATATATTAAATATTTAATTTAATATTTTTATTATTATTGATTTACTAAATAATGTTATGTTTTATTAGTTCTATTGTTTATTTTGATTATAATGTTATTCATACAAAGTTAATTGAATCTTTTATTATTGTTGTAACTGCTTTTATTAATTTAATTTAATTATTGTTGTTTAATTCTATTTTTATTGTATATGGCTACTTATTAATGTGTATTATTTATATTAATTGATATTTTAATTATTGTTATTAATGTTTACTCTTTAATGTTAATTTTAATTTAGTTATGTTGGTAAAATTCCTATTGCTATTAAAGTTTTTGCTTTTATTTATTATATGCTCTTCTTTATGTTATTCTAGCTCCCAGTTTGTCTTCTCATCTTGCTTTTTTCATATTTATACCTAGCCTGTTCCTTCTTTTCTCCTCACAATTTGTCCTGATGATGAGTCTAGTTTCAGACTCGAAACGTCGACCAGAAAATATGAACACTGTGGAAAATCCGAACTCCATTCAAAAATCACACCACAGTAATCTGCAATCTAAAAATATGAAATTTAAAAATTAAATAAATTTTAAATTTTTTTCTAAAGAAAATATTAAACAAAAGACACATGTCCTCCTTGTTTTAGTGGCTAGTGTAGTCTCACATGGATGGGCCATTAGTGGCATATTGGTTCACGTATGAACCATGTGAAGAGGTGAGGAGTTTTTTAATGAAGGAGAGGAGGGAGTTAATGGAAGAGTGGAGTGATAAGGAGGCTTACATGAGGTTATGGATGGTAAGGTGGAGTGAGATGGAGTGAGGTGAGGTGAGGTGGAGCGTGGGTGAGGTCAAGGTGTCGGGAGGTATAAGGAGGTGATTCAAAAAAATATATTAAAACTTTTTACCCCATCACATAAAAAAACTTATCACATCGCAAATTGAATGTTTTTTTAAAACAAGTGACAATATGAAATTGCAATATGTGATATGTGATATGCGATATTGCAATATCGCAACGCAAAATCAATTTTTATCGCATTTTCAAAAAATCACAATTTTTGGATGGAAGAGAAGGGGTGTGAAGTGGGGCCCACGTGAATTAACAGTCCTACAAATTGTATTATAGCCACTTTGCAATTTTGGGGTTTTGGGTTTGGTAATTTGTTCTAAAATAACAAATTGGAGTAAATTACCAAGATTCTGAAATATGTTTTCATTTGTTGTACAATTTAGCTGGGTCATTTTGTAGGACTATTAGTGAAAAAAGAATTAGTAAAAAAAATTAATATTTATAATGAATGTATGTTTTAATTGCAAAAATTGAAATATCATACTTTTATTTACACATTTTAGTCCAGGTGAGAAAATGATCAAATTTCAAAGGAGTGTTATTTACGAACCGGTTGAAAAAATGAGGCGAAACAAGTATCAATGGAAAGTTAGTCAATATTCAAATTCAATGAAACAATCAAAATAGAAATCGAGGAAAAATGAAAAATGACGAAATTGTAAGACAATTAACTTAAATGAAAATCATGAAAGATGCCTAGCCAAAAATTAAAATAAAGGGTCCCCATTATTTAAAGTAATGGAGGGTGTTGGGTTTTCCCTACAACAATGGCGACACACTAGGAAGAACGAGTTATCTCTGGTTAATGATAATGAACTGTAATTTACCCAAAGGTTAAAAATAACGGAAATCACGAAATCGCCTAACAGTAAAATATTTCCATAGGTCCCACATAAATAGATCAAGTAATATGAGTTTGTAAAGTAAGTACTCAAAACATATTCGAGTAAAAGTCGTGAATCCAAATTTGGGAAAATTTGTTTTAAAACTATCTCATAAAAAAATAGAAGAAGGTAGAGATAGGAGTTTTTGATAAAGCATATATCCATTTTATGGTTGTCTATGACATCGTTTTGTTGTCAGCAAGCCTGAAAAGTACCCTGACGAAGTTGTCTTTTATGCCATACAAGCCTAGTCCCCCTGCTAGCGAGCATCCATAGCCTTGACGGGTTTACTTTTATTTCCCATGCTTCCTCTTTAACTACTCTTTTGATAAGCACATTTGCAAGATTTTAGTTTATGATGTATTTGAGTGAAAGAGGTGGGATTTGTTGACAAGGTTAATCCTCTCTGTGGACAAAGACGATCCCTCTAGCCCAATGAGTGGGTCTAGAAACTGAAGGGACAATCAACTAGACATCTTCCTAGATTATAATTGAAAAGTAGAACAAGAGAGAAGACCTACCTTGCTCTGATGCTAATCCAATTTCCTTCGTTGAGATCTTCGAACTACTCGTGTCACAAACTTGTTCTTTCTTCTTGCAGCACTTATGTACCTGCACAAATGACCAAGAGAAAACAAAGCATACCAAAACTAATAGCAAATCCAATAATAACCTATTTAGGTGATCAAGGAATGCAAAACCAATACATACATGAACATATATATTTTGGAAAGATGAACCAATAGTTGTATTATTATCTACAGAATAAAGGGGAAGCTTACAACCATAGCCTTGATGTTGAAAGGCTCTCCTTGAGTGGTAATCCAATTCCAAGCCAAGAAACTCTCCAACACTCCTTCTCCAAGTCTAATGAATAGCCTCTAAGCACAATCTCAGCATAGGGGTGAAAATGGACATAGATCAACCATTTGGGAATGGTAGAGGGAGAATTTATAGGCTAGGAGAGGGAGTTAGGCCTCCTCTAAAGATAGGATTAGGCCCACATCATAAGGAGGTAGCTCATAGGGATGAGACCAAGAGGTCAAATGAAGAGGATTTGACCTCATCTATGTGAAACCACCTCCAGCTCACTGCTATGGAAGCTTCTAAATCATGAAGCTTCTCATCCTCTTTGGGAAAACTTCCTTTTTGAGACCATCCTAAGTATGAGAGAGAACAGAGTGATGCCATCACTGGCTTAACAAGGTGCAACAGGTGATCATCATGGTTTTTGAGCTTCATAAGGGCGATGACTCTCATTTTAGGGTTTCATGAGCCATTTCTTCAAGGAAAGCTACAGATATTTTCCAAGCAAAGTTAAAGGAGGAATTTGAGTTGTATACATGGATGAGTATACTGTATAATGATCATGTTTCAGGAACTTCAGGGTATGTCACGGGGAAGTGGAGGAGGCATGACAAAATACTGTGTAACAGATGCCCCCTAAAGCAAGAACGCAGAACAAGGAGTGATGGGTGAGATGCTTTACGATCTTTTGGAAAGGACGAGGGCACACACTGTCAGAAGACCTGAAAATCAAGGATGCATATACATATACATATTTGAGATCAATACATGAATCCATGGTATGGACGCGGCCATTCAGATGATGAAGACTAAATAAAAAATCCATGGCATGGGTGCAACCATCCAGATAACAAGGATCATCATGAATATAAAGTCTCACGGTATGGTCACAGCCATCCGTATAGTAGAAACATGTGTGAAATCATGAATAACATAAAACTCCATGCAACCTTAGCCATAACAGACAAGACTTAGGGTCTTTCTCTCCATCCCGACCTAATCAATGTACGAATTCCAGCATGCAAATAAACGTGTTGAAGTCAAACATGCTAGAAAACCACCTGCTTATCGGTCAATGATGTGAACCACTAACAGGAAAACCACCAATAATGACAATGCTCTCAAGGTACAATAGTACAATCCGTGAATGTGATAATGAATCTGAAGTCAAACACTCATGGAATCACCTGATCGAAAGCCAATAATGAAGACCTATCATCAGATGTGAAAAACTGGCCATTAGGGCATTCCAACTCTAAGGTACTGAAAGGGAGTTCCTAAGTCATCTTCCTAGATAATGAGCTGAAGTCGATAAGAAGTGACCCATCGAAGGAGGGAAATGATGAATCCCCCATCATCGACATGAAATAAGGAATAAAATGGAATGGTATTTAGGACTATAGCAATGACTCAAACAATGTATAGGTAAATAACTACAGATTGGAGTTCTCTTGAACATATTGGTGACACAACTCCAAAGTGTGGTAGCATCTAACTCAACATGGGACTAAAGGTCATGATGACAGTGTGGAATAGTCAAATGAGAGGCAAAATGGATCACCCAAACTCAGGCGGACAAGTGACTGAATGAGGATATCCCAAACTCGACATGAGAGCAGAAGAGTGTCATGTTCAAGAGAAATGTGCTGCTTATACAAAGGATGTCTCATCTTCATTTTTCCCCGCTATTTTTAGTGAGTACCCCAATTATTTTTATCACAAGCTTGAAGGGGATAGCATATGCTTGTTATGTAAGTTCATTCTTCGAATGAATCCATCCTAGTAAGTTTTATGATCCATAGGAAGGAGAAGCTTGGTCTCATCATGGTGACGAGTCTTTCATCACAAAGTTTTAACGAGCCTGACATAAGAATAACTCGATATATTTTTCATGTTTAAAGAGTTTGAAAAAGAAATGAAAAAGAAAACTCCATCATGTCCCTTTTTGTAATTTGTCCCTCAAACCCAAAAATGTAGAAAACAATATCTAAGGGAACCTCTTGACCATGTCGACCAAGGTGTACCTTCTTCGTAAATAGTCAATCTCAACCCGAAAAAGGGGTAAACGTATACTGAGGTGACGCCGATTCATTTACTTTAACGAGTTTGAAAAGACAAGTACTCGTCAATCTTTTCAATTTTCGAGAGTCAAAAAAGAGTTAAAAGATGACTCCAGAGGGGGTTCCTTTTTCATTTATTTAATGAGTCTGAAAAAGAGATAAAATAAAACTCCCAGAATCAGTCAATAATTATCACTATTCACATTGAAGGCACATGTACACAAGAAACACACCCATCACTAATATCACGAGAAAAATATTAAAATATTATGAAAATATTTGACAAAATGACTTTCAAAAGTTATAAATAGGTAAAAGTAATTTCATTTGTTACCATTTTACCAAACTGAGCTCTAAAAGTGATTTTGTGCCCTAATTCTCTTGATTTTACAGTGGTTACTACAGGAGATCCATGGTACCATTTCATGATCCGTCTGTGATAGGTAAGAGACTCATCCCTACTCTTACATTTCATTACCTTTTAATGCAATTTTAACAGTGAAGTTTATGTCAGATAGGAGGATTTTAAAATTTTAGGTCATCGGCGACCATCGCTGGGATAGTCTTTAGACCCGCAATGGTCACGCTCGAGCACAAAGACTCGCATGATTCCATCACACTGTTTTGAAAAACAGGCGCAATGGCGCCGAGAGCGATTTTTTGAAGTTAAAAACTCTCTTTAAAGAAAAAAATGTGTATTTTTATCCATGTAAAAAGCATTAATAAGTGTTTAAATGTTGTTTTGCAAGAGAATATGGTCTTGGAGTGGAAAGAAAGAGGCCATGAGGCCGAGGATTTCCAAGCATCTTAGGATTAGGCATGCATAAATGCTCTAAGGGATTGTGGCCTACTGAAATTCTTCTGGACCACAGGGTTGAGGGCTCAGATGCAGTTTTTATCCTATATGCTCAGCCTTTGGTCTATAGATTGAGAAATATTCATCATCATAGGGAAAGAACTAGAACTGGAGGAGATGGACATCTATTTCATCATGGGATTATCCCGTCGAGGAGAGAGTACCAGAAGGTGAGAGTACTAGGAGTCTAGTCCATACATATTGTCTTGGGGTCGAGATAACTAATGGAGGTAAGGTGAAGATTGCAACAGTCACCAACAACCTCGTTCTAGGAACAATTTTGTTCACCATGGCACATATATCTGGCACGCAAGCTTTGAATGAGGCTTTGAGGTCTCAGTTTCAATACACTATCGCATGTTTGACCCCCACCATATTCAACTAGTGTGGAGGCCTTTTGGTGAATATGAAGCGTCAACTGACCAAGGGTAAGCATGGACACCTAAAGCAATTCAGGTTCAGTTCTATACTGGTGAACTTCTTGGAGAAAATATCGTTGTTTTAGTATCAATGGGTGGAAGTACCACATCCTGCCCCCTGACATCCGAGGCTCGTGAGATGGAGCCAGCTCATGCCTCGAGGAGCCATGGGTCAACATATGCATTATCCACCACAGTTCTTCACTTGACTTAAATGCCAACTTCTTATGGTAGATGGATATGCTTATGTAGGCACAAATTTCATAGGGGATCCATATCTACCACTTCCACCAGGTGAACAGTGGAACGACGCAAGTAAAAACTTGTTTTTTGAATTTTTGCAAGTTTTATGATTTTTATAAAAGTGTGAAATATGACTCAATTTATGATAAATGTGTAGATGTGGGACCAAACAAACCACCAAGGATGTCTCCAATAGCGCGGGGAGCTACCCATCCGATAATGGGTGTGGACTACAAGGAAGGGGCTGACCCCTTAGCAGAGATGGAACGCAATCTAGAGGCAATCATTCGAGGGGTTCCAAATTATGCCACTATCGACGATGTTCCACTGCATTGGCAGAGACATACTATGGGAGTTTCTGCGAGACTGCATCAGCTGCTAGGCCAAGTAATCAGAGCGGTCTCATGTTATCATGAGCACCGTGCAGTTTGATAGTTCATCCAGTCCTTCACACATTTTGTAGGCTTTGAGAGCCAAGTGTCTCAGAACACTCTATTTTTTGACATTTTAATGTATACACTCTGATAGACGCAATATACATATATATATATATATATTAATATTATATATATATATTTATCATATATATATATATAGATTAGATATATATATACTATATAGATATATATATTTTATATTATATATATATATATATTATTATATATTATATATATATATCTATATTATATATATATATATATAGATCACATGATTCAGTTTTACAAATGACGCAAATGTCTATCAAGAACAAAATTTGCTAATGCATCAGTTAATGTATTTAAATTATGTGGAATATGTTGATATTTAATGTAATCGAATTTTCTTTCCAACAATCTAACACATATATACATACGCAATATTTGTGGATTTCTTACTGAATAATGATTGTTTAATTGGAACACAACGAGTTGTGAATCCAACTTGACAACTAAATCCCTAATGCCAAGAGAAACTGCTTCTGACAAGAGTTCAATAACTGCACTATATTCAACAATATTATTGGTTGTTCGACCAAGGAAGATACCTTGTAAGTTAATCAGCTCGCCATTAGGGTCATAGAGTACCCATGCTGCGGAAGATAGGTTATGTGTGCTAACACAAGCACCATCAGCAAAACCAATGTAATGACTTGATGACATCTGCAAATCGAGTGGAACATAGGGTAAGCAGAAAAACATATGTTTGCAAAGCAAACAAACACACCTAAAATCAAATATGCACACTAATGAATTAACACACTAATGTACAAAATTTATTACACGAATCAAACGCATAATACGTTTTGAGATACAACCCATTACGAGGCTGTGACAATGCATTTCCTTCATAACCCCATAGCTCATAGGCACCTTTCTGTAAGACACACTTGAAAATGTAGGGCCCATACCACATGGGTTCGAAGTTTCCTACCCGCAATTTATTGTTGGCTTGATTGTAAAGAAGGACCAAGTCGCCTTCAGCAAAAGTGCGAGGAGAAACAATTTGGTCGAAATGAGCTTTGACCCACTTCTTTTGAGCTTGATGACCATCACAACAATGCGATGAGTCTCGTCAAGTCTCTCAAGATACATTAGCCGCTCCTCTTTAGGCGAGGTATTCGGAAGAAGTTCGATAGCTAGCTTAAGTGAAGGGATTCCGCATTTGATTGGAAGAGTTTCCTCTAAACCATACACCAGCTAGAATGGAGTTAATCCATTGGCCATCTTAGTAGAAGTTTGGTAAGCCCAAAGAGCTAAGAATAACATTAAACGCCAATATTTTCTGCGCTTCCCAACGGTATGTTGAAGCATAGTAATCAAAAACTTATTGACTACTTCAACCTGGCCATTGGCCTGTGGATAATACGGAGTTGAGCTATCATGTCGAAGGCCCAACTGAGCAGTTAGCTCTTCCATCATGTGCTGACGAAAATGTGATCCATGGTCAGTCACGATAGCTTGAGGGACACCAAAACATGCTATAACGTGGTTAAAAAGGAACTGTGTGGTAGTAATACCATCAGAATTGTATGTAGGCATCGCCTCGACCCATTTCGTAAAATAGTCAACAGTGAAGATGATATAATCATGCTCCCCGGCCAAGCAAGGGTTACATGTCATGAAAACAATGCCCCATTTGGAAAATGGGCCAATGGTAATTACTAGGTTTAGGGGTGCGGGTGGGGTGCACTGCTTGCGGTTGAAAATCTGGCATTCATGGCATTTTTGGACAGCTAGAATACAATCTTTGAAGATGGAAAGCCATAAATAATTGGCGCAAAGGATCTTCTGAGCATTGGCATATCCAGACATATGACCACCACATGCACCAGAGTGGCAATCATTTAGGACCCGCTCAACCTCTTCAAGGGTGAGACATCTCTGAAGGACAAAGTCCACATTAAATGGACCAATGTATCACTAATGATTCGATAGGGTTGGGACTAATACCAGATGCGGCATTGGTCGGATCAGCATAACTCAGACCAAAAAGTATGGTTTTGGAGATAAACAATAATGTCTCCATACCAGGGGTCAAGAGTGTTGATTAGAAATAGATTTTCATTGAGTATCTGCTCAGTAAAATCAGTTGGGATGTTTGCAGATGGAAGAGCACAGATTAACTCAGCAAAGAAGAGCGATTTCTTTGATTTGGCAGCATTAAATCCCAAATCAAACTCCTATAGAATGATGATCCATTTGGAGTAATTTTCCCAAATTAACTGGCGAGTCAATATATATGTCATGGGGTTGCAATCAGAAATGACGGTGGTTTTCCATAAAAGGATATAGTGTCGAAACCTTTGGAAGGAATGAACTGCCGCCCAAGCACGCTTCTCAACATGAGCATATCGAGACTCAGTATCAAGAAGGTTTCAGCTCAGATAATAAACCACGTGCTTGTTGTTGTCATTGTCGTCCTGAACTAACACCATAGAAATAGTGGTATCAGTTGCATCCAAACATGAAGTAATTGTGACAGTAATTGGGGGGATGTAGTAAAGGTACTTTAAAGCATCGAAGGATTCTTGGGCAACTTCATCCCAAATAAAAGGAATCGCTTTATTAAGTAGGCAAGAAAAACCTTTGGCAAGTTTAGCATAATTAGGGACAAATCGACAGAGAAAATTATATTTTCCCTATAAACTTTGCAATTACAGCCATGATGAAGGAGGGGGTAGATTGATTATGGCCTCAAGTTTCAAAGGATCAATCCTGATACCTTTAGGAGACACCTCAAAACCTAAGAGTCATCAAGATGCGATGCGTAACACACACTTTTGTGGATTGAGACGGATATTATAATGCTAACATCGTAGAAAGATAGCTCTTAAGTGATCTGGATGGTCACGATGTTTAGTTGAATGAGCAAGAAAGTCATCGAGGTATGGCTGAACAATGTGTCTAATATCATGGAATGCATAGGAAATTGCTCCGTGAAAGGTAGCGCCAGCATTCTTCATACCAAAAGGAATAATTTTGTAAGCAAAAGTACCCCAGGATAGATAAAGGTTGTTTTATGTTGATCAGTGAGTGAAATGTTAATCTGGTTATAGCCAGAAAAACCATCCACGAACACTAAAATCTCACTCCCAGCACATTCGTCAATGATTTGGTCGATAAAGGGAGTAGGATAATTGTACTTAGGACATGCACGATTGATATCATGGTAATCAACACAAACATATATCGTGCACTGCTTTTTGGCAACGGGGACGATATTGGATACCCAATCCGTCAGTGGAATAGGATAAATGAAACCTGCTTTCAAAAGCTTCTTACATCTTCTTTGATGGTAGCATCCTTTCAAGGGTGCACATGGTGAAGCCATTTCCGAACAGGCTTGGCACCAAGATAAGTTGGAATCTCATGCACCACTATGGTTGGATCGATACGAAGCATTTCCTCGTATGACCAAGCTAAAACGTTTCAGAATTCTTTAAAAAGTTGAGTATAAATGTTGATCTCATTTGCAGAATAGGTAACCCCAATATGGATGTTCTCGACAATTCTCGGTTTAACGGAAATGTGAAGAGGCATTGTAGTGGTGATGTTTCCTATATTACCTCCGACAAGACTTCATGTACCCAGATAGGTGTCTGAAGTGGAGGTGTAGGAGAATGAGAAACGGGTGCTTCAAGATAGGAAGGCATCCCATCGAGGTTAGGGAGAAAGGAAGAACAATGATGTAGACTATTCAATGGAACTTACTCCTGAGACATGACTTCCATGATACTCTCATCAGTGGAGAATGTCTCGTTCAAAGGATCCGGATAATCCCAAGAACCAAGCCAAGGAAATTTTACGTAAGTGTCTAGGTTCATACTGAAGACAGTATGACTTTCTGAAGCAGCCATCAAAGCTAAAACAATTTCTTGATAGTTTATCTCCAATGGAATTAAAGGCATAACATCGCCAAAAGAGTCAATTTGATCGTCAGTAGGGATAATCCAAGTATCTGCAGATTCTAAGATCATATTGACTGAATGAACATTCGAAAGTGGGAGATAAAAGGTACCCATTAAAGCAGAGTCTTTGAAGAGACATACTCCCACGCTCTTGTAAGGAATCTTAGTATTTCCCACATAAGGAACGTTATCATTTGATAAACTAGAAGAAAAGAAAGACAGTTGATCAACTATGACTATTTTTCCTTCATGAGGAAAACGAAGTATGCGGAACAAAGAAGACACCACACAAAACATGGCATGAGTCCAACTTCGCCCGAGAAGAAGGTTGTAGTTGAGATTGGCATCTACAACTTCTACTTCTAATTCAATGGTCTTTCCTTCTAATGTAATCAGTAAGTTTGTGAGAATACCATATGGTCGTGAACCTATGCCATCAAAGGCTTCCAAGGTGTTTGGAGATTGGTTAAGGGGAGCAGAGCCAATGGCTTTCCAATATGAAACTAACATGATGCAGGTAGAGGTACCTTCGTCAATAACCGTTCTATGAATCGTCTTTCCTTTGATAAGGACCTAGATCAGAAATGCAATCTGATGAGGAAGAGGAGGTACATGATTTTGTAGATCAAAAGTAATAAGACTCAAATCAGAAGGATCACTAGCACCTATAACATACAACAGTGATTTCCGCTATGTTGGACAGGATTGAAGAACCTCCAAGGCAGACATCGTTGAAGGTGCCTGAGCTAAATCCTCAACAATATTTTAATGTTGCACAGCTCTAGCATTCGGTTTGAAAGACGACTTCTGAAGAACACCTTTGCAGGGTGGCCGGATGACGAACTCCCTGTTAGGGTGCTCGATACAGAGCGGACCAGAAAAGGATGGAGTAGAAGTAGAAGGGGTATCATTGGCTTCTTTCTCTGTCGTCTACTTAGATATAGCTTTATATTTGTTAGTTTGAGTAGTGATCGAGGTAGGTGATGAACCTTGCATCATGAACACTTGGGAACTTGAGGAAGTAGAAGAATGAGGCTGGTCTACTAATTGGGTCTACTGTGATGGAAAGGGTTCTTTTAAGACAGTCAGAGTCCCTTTTAGTAAGTGACTAACTTCATATCATTGGGGACAATCCTTAGTGTAATGATCCTCCTCACAGTTGAGGTAAGGATACTTCGACTTTCTTCGAGAAGCATCATCAACAGAAGATTTAGGAGGGTCATGTTTTGGGGCATTGGCTTTGGCCTTACCTTTGCCCTTATTTTTACCCTTAGAGGCTTTTTTTGCTGTGGTAGACTAGATAGCATGAACCTCAGAGGTTTTACCAGGACTGGATGAAATCTTGGAGGGATTATTGGAACCAGTGTTCGAGACCGACTTCTGCTTCAAAGAATCTTTCACGGGAGTCTGAGACACGGAACCAACCACACTGTCAACAAGTGGTGTATCTGGAGACTTCAATGTTGTTATATCTTACGATAGTCTCGGATCATCAGGTAACATCTCATACAATGTGCCAGATTGCGAATAGACTAGGTATAAATACTGGGCACGGGCAATAGCTTTCTCATCAGTAACACACCCACCCATGGCTATGTCCTTACCAATTTTGCTGACGAACGATTTTGTGAACCATTCTATCAACAACTCATCAGCAGTCTCAAACTTGATGAAGCAACATCGATGTCTCCATTCATGGATATGATCAGAAATGTGGGTCATGGTGTCTTGCTTAAATGACGTAAGAAAATGGGTGTCAGTTTCATAGCAAAGCGGCAGTTGGAAATGAGTAAGGAAATCCATAGCGAGAGAGTTGAAGTCACCATAGGTACCTCGAGGTAATTTGATGTACCATTTAAAGGAATCACTTGTGATATTTATTTGAAAGAGTTTAATATGAAGAGAATCATCAACACACGAATTGGAGGAGCACTAGAGGTGATATGTCATCACGTGGGCTTGTGGATCCTCCTTCACTTTTCCCTCGAATTTAGGGCAATCGCTTGGAATTTTCATCAGAACTGGACACAAATAAGGCAAATGAAGAATGGGATCATTCGTAAGCCTCGAAACATCAAGCATTTCCAACATAGCCAAGAAAGGCAATTGCGTGTTAAATGGCATATAAGGCCTTTGAGGAGACCCAAAATTTGGAGTCCATCATTGTTGGTAAGGATTTTTCCCCCATAGTGAAGGATTTTTTCCATATGGAATCTGGTTTTGTCCCCATTGAGGGTTACCTTGCCCGTAAGGAGGATTTTGTCCCAGGTAGGTTTGATATTGCCTTGCCATGGGCCACTAATGAGCATTGTACGTGGCATATGGGTTATAAGGCTGTTGAACCTATTGACCCTAGATGTAAGGAGATTGACCCTGGTGATGCAAGGGTTGACCTTGACCTTGCAAAGGTTGACCTTGCTGATACGCATATAAGGCTTGCTGTTACCAAGGCTAACCTTTATGTTGCAAAGGTTGACTTTGCTACTGTAAAGGTTTCCCTTTCTGCTGCAAAGTTTGACCTTGCAAGGATAAAGGTTGGGAGGAATATTTTGCAAACGGTTTATGTGGCTACAAAGGTTGTTGTGATGGTTGCAAATTTTTCCCTTGCAATTGTAGCAGCTGTCCCTACTGCTATAATGCTTTCCCTTGCTGCTGCAAAGATTGCACTTGCTGCTGCAAAGGTTTCCCTTGCTGCTGCAAAGATTGCATTTGTTGCTGTGAAGGTTACCCTTGCTGCTACAAAGGTTGTCCTTGTTGCTGCAAGGGTAGCTGGACAGTTCATGGGGTTATACCCTATGGGTATTGATAGTTCCTGAATTGGATTTGGCCATATCCACCAGGCATAGCAGATTGACCAGACTAAACATAAGGTCCAGCTTGAGGAATGTAAGGCAAATTAACCATGGCTTGTGAACCATATGGGACATAAGCTGGCTAGAATGGAACCTGAGCCATATACGGCTATTGATATTGGACGTTACTTGACCCAGATGGATCGGCATGGTTAGGAATAGTGCCAAAAAAAGGTTGATTCATTCCAACCAAGTGAGTTTGTAATCCACTCACACTAGTTTCACCTGACATGAGAGGAATATTCAGATCTTAACTCCCAGGTGATGGCACAGTCTATCCACTCATTTGAGGGATAGAAGAACTTACCGAGACCTGACTTGAGACAGTCAGTTGAACTAGAAGAGTTGGTTGAAATGAAGAAACGGGTTGAGACAGAATTGTAGTTTGAACTGGAACTGAAGTGACTGCAGTTTGTACAATCGGTCGAGAGGCCATGTTCTGAATGAACAAACTTGATGTAGGCATAGCCCTAAAAGACCAGATGGGGTTCTGATATAATGACGAGATACTAGGAGTGCTCGAAACCAACTGAGATAAAGAGGTATTACCATGCAGCAATATGGGCTCACTAACTCAGGATAAGAGAGAGACATGACTCTTCCTATATAAGGAAAGCCTTCTAGAGGGAACTAATATCCATTCTCATCATCTATGTGTGGAGGATGGGTAGCGGAGATTTGCGAATGAAATGGAGAGGAGACTAGGATCTCATCTTCTGACTCCATAGGTGGAAACAACTGGTGACGAGGAACCAGAGATGAACTAGGAGATAACTCCAAAGGAATACCAAGTCGATCGTATAAACTATATGGACATTATGGAGATATTACAACAAGATCAAACAATGGGTTCGATTGATAAACAACCAGCCTTTGTGACTTTCAGGAGTTTGCAAACTCTCGGGTATCTAGATAGGATTATCAGAGGAATCTAAATCATATTCTTGAGGTGACTAGGAATCTGATGGAGGTGGATGAGAAGACAAAGGTTGGATACTCAGAACAATTCCAAGTTCAACACCTTGATCCTCATGTGATTGAGGAAGTTCCGGATGAACTCCTTGGGAGGACCCTTCAGTATCAAACAATGAAGGGGAACTATGAGATGGACTCAATGGTTCAAACATGGTGGCTTCCCCTCAACGGAAAAAAATTAAAGGAAAAAATCTGATTAGGGCTTTAACAATCTTGAAATTAACAGGGAATTACTCAACTTGGTCTAAGAAGCAACTGCTTGGGATTGACATGTTTACCGTGGGGAGTTAAATTTTAGAAACGGTAACATTGTCTTTTCATGTTTTAAGAGTCAAGAAAAGGGCGAAAAGATGACTCTAGTCGCTTTCAATAGTTTTGTGAGCTTGAAAGGACAAGTTTCTCGATGATATTTTCAAATTTAAAGAGTCAGAAAAGATCAAATGACACCTTAGCCAATAAATTGACCAAGGACTTGATGTACGTGTAGGAAATCTCCCTGAATGATGCGTTTTTTGTGTCACGTTTACAAGGCGACAGACAAGGATTCCTATGGATAAAGTATTGCAACCTAGGGGGGTCTCTATTTATATGCGCGGCAGTACGGGGAGCACAAGTCTGTGCTAGCATTGTCTAATGCTAAAGTGAATGACGGTTACTAAGTTTTAAAGACGCCAGAACACGTCTCTAACCTAGACCACTAGATATGATCGTTAATGTTTCAAATGCTCCTTAGGTTAATTGATAGACTTTAAAGTTGACCTTGTAATAGTGTCTCAATTTCAAGGCCTTAATGATGTTACCTTTTCCTAAAATGAAAACTAGATGGTGAAATGAAATCCTTCAATTCGATGAAATCTATCTATGTAGGGAAGAAGATCACTCAAATCATGCATCAAACCAAATTCAAAAATGCACCCATGACGGTCTTCAAACGCTAAATGCAAAATATGAAATCTAATCTTTCATATGATAAGAAAATGTAATTCCAAAACAAATCTTAAAGAAAAAATTCCTTAAGATATAATGATGGTTTTTCCTCTTTTTCAAAAATGAAACTAATTTAATCTAGTGCAAAGGAAAAGTGAATGCAAGCAAACCAAGAAGTATGAAAATCTCTTTCACATCAATGACTCGAATGCAACACAAAGTGCTTCAAAAAATAGAAAAAGAATAACACTTTCACTTTCAGTTCGAAACATAAAAAGCTTCAAAGAAAACAATTTCTTTTGATTCCAATGAGACAATCAATTTGTAATCTATCGTTCGTCAAATGAGCTTAAGTCATTGACTATATCCACTAATGAAATCAACTTAAGACACAGGAAACAAAAAGTAAGCTACAAAGTACGTCTAAACACACAAATACTCTTTAACACAGGCAATCAATCTTTGATCTCTTATGGGAAGACCAACGAGTGTACAAAGGTTGACTTAGAAGACCTAGAACCCTAAAAGGCTAATCAAAATTCAAGAACACTCAAGCCAAGTTAAAAGACAATTGCAATCAGACAATGAGAGAGTTAATGAAAAACATTGGTAAATCACAGGGAGAAGACAACTAGAACTAAAAATCAGAGAGAAAACCCTAAATTTCATAATTTTATGCAATCATCACACCTGTCAGCGGTAAAGTAACAATCATCGGTACTATAACTAAAAAACCCACGATATCATCACGACTGTCAGACTCAAATCTGCAATGGTTGAGAAAAACAAAAAAGAAATCCAAAATTTTCAAAAACGGCTCAAGTTAACAATCTTCAGGTATCTACCAGAAAATGACACTAACTACAAACAATAAATGAAGTCTAAAAATCAATGTTTGATCAAACTCGTCAAAAGACAAGGTGAAATAAAGGAAGGAAAGGGTCATAGACTCCCCAACAGAGTCGTCATTTTGTTGACAAGGTTAATCCTCTTTGCAGACATAGAAGATCCCTCTAGCCCAATGAGTGGGTCTATCAACTAAAGGGACAATCAACTAGACATATTCCTAGATTATAATTGAAAAGTAGAACAAGAGAGAAGGTCTACCTTGCTCTGATGTTAATCTGATTTCCTTTGTTGAGATCTTTGAACCGCTTGTGTCACAGACTTGTTCTTGCTTCTTCCAGCGCTTATGTACCTACACAAGTGACCAAGAGACAACAAACCATACCAAAACTAATAGCAAATCCAATAATAAACTATTTAGTTGATCAAGGAAAGCCAAACCAATACATACATGACCATATATATTTTGGGAAGATGAACTAGCAATTGTATTATTATTTAAAGAGTAAAGGGGAAGCTTACAACCATAGCCTTAATGTTGAAGGGCTCCCCTTGAGTGGTAATCCAAGTCCAAGCCAAGAAACTCTCCAACAATCCTTCTCCAAGTCTATAGCCTCTAAGAAAAAGCTTAGCATAGGGGTGAAAATGGACATAGATCAGCCATTTGGGAATGGTAGAGGGGGAATTTATAGGCTAGGAGAGGGATTTAGGCCTCCTCCAAAGATAGGATTTGGCCCACATCTTAAGGAGGTAGCTCATAGGGATGAGACCAAGAGGTCAAATCAAGAGGATTTGACCTCATCTATGCGAAACCACCTCCAGCTCGTCGCTTTAGAAACTTCTAGATCATGAAGCTTCTCATCCTCTTTGGGAAAACTTACTTTTTGATACCATCATGAGTATGAGAGAGAACAGAGTGATATCATTGATGGCTTAACAAGGTGCAATAGGCGATCATCGCAGCTTTGAGCTTCATAAGGGCGATGACTCCCATTTTAAGGTTTCATGAGCCATTTCTTTAGGGAAAGCTCCAGATATTTTCCAAGAAAAGTTAAAGGAGGGATCTTAGTTGTCTACATGGATGAGTATATTGTATAATGGTCATGTTTCAGGAACTTTAGGGTATGTCACAGGGAAGTGTAGAAGGTGTGACAAAATACTGTGTAACGGGATGGTAATAGAGATTTATGTTTAACGGACATAATAATTTCTTAATGTTTACTCCAAATGTTTTCCCTATAACTATCAATTAGAGGCTTTTATGTGGAGGGTTGGGAAGGATTCATTGTGTTAAACCCAAATCAGTTCTTTCCTTGAAAAAGTAAACTTAATCACTTAGAAAGGATGTGTGTTCCTCTATGAAAAATATTTAAATCAAGAGGGCTTTATGGGTCCATAAAGATATGCCTTTAATGATAAATGAAATTCACTAAAATACATAGAGTTAAGATATTACCCATGTATGTTAATCGTTGTCGAGCAAGGAAAAAATGCCTTTCACATAAATCATGGCAGAGTCACCAAAATGAAATAAAAAACTGAACGCAAAAGGAAAATAATTCTTAAACTAAAGTAAGAAAAGAAATCATCAAACAAAAATAAAATTGAAGAAAGCAAAAACTAAAAGAAAAATTCAAATTTAAATGATAAACTCCAGCAAGATTACTTATACAAATATCTCAACAAAAAGAAAATAAACATATGTATGTTCCTTGTAATGTTGAGATTTAAAAACATTTATCTGTTAGAGTTATAAGAATTGAGGCTCTCAAAATGGAGAGGGTGAAATAACAGTGATGATGGATAATGTGTTAAATGAGAAGTCTATGTCTGCTGCAAACTTTATTGTTTCGAAGCAAAACTTGAAAAAGCATCTTAACCATTTTCTAATAAAAGTAATGCTTAAAGAAACAGAATAAAGGTTCAGAAACTCCCTACTTTAGCTGATTCAATGAGGACCATTACTTCTTATTTCAAGAATCTCAAAGAAAAATGAACAAAAGATAATGAAATTCAAAAATTGATTTGGTAGAGGTGTGAAAGGTTAATGAAAACTTGTAAAATAGAGTTCAAGATCAGCAAAAATTAAAAAATGAAACTAAAAACAAAAGTGAAGTAATGAAAATGGGCACATAAAACTTACTATTGGAGAATTGCTTTTATTCTTACCTCAGGGGTATTATCTTCCCCAATACTAGCTAATGTCTTCCTTTAATTAGAATTAAAAGCATGAAGAAGTTGAACTAACTGAAATCTTATTAACCCAAAATCATCATTTATTAAATCTATACTAAAGCGAGTAGTAAAGTAAAAGAAAACAACGTTTTGTGTTCAAGGAATCGAAAATAAACGAAATCCAACAAAAATAAAAATGAAGATATACTTCTTGATGAATCACAACCATGAATGTTCTCTTAATATTACAAGTTTCATATCAACTCCATGATTTTCATAAATTGTTCAGAATCAAGACCAAAGCCAAGACAATGTAAAACATAATTATAAATGGAGAGGCCTTGAATTTCATATATTAAATATAGAGTGATATATTAAAACCCAAATATAAGATAAATCAAAATTGGTTTAGCCATGTTCCAAATTTCTGATGAATTTCTAAATTACCACAATGGCCGCCCAAAAGTGCCTTAAATTCTTTAATGCAGGACAATGCATCATCGAATGTTTTGCATCGGAAGCTTTTCTACCATGTATAATTTTTAAACTGCAAGATTCACCTTTGTTCGTATGTGATTGAATATAATAGTTAAAAGATAAAGGCAAAGAGGCATATACCAGAGTTTATCGCATCGGAGGATGTCAAGACAAGGCATCATTTGAGTTTTGCGATGTGATAGACGTGTTGCGATGGCAAGGTTGTGATATGAAAATAGGCAATGGGAAATTATGATGGAGTGATTGTGGTATCAGAGAATAATAATATCAGAGATCAGAACAGTTAAGAAAATGAATTGCCAATATTATTCTTGCAATATGCGGGAATGCGATAGATGATGTGGCTCATTGATGGGACCGGATTTGGATTTTATAAGAGATCGATGATTCATAAACCTAAGGCTCAAGACCAGCCTCAGAGTGGTAAAGTTTTTCTACCTTATATCCATGGAGTTACAGATAAAATCGCTAAAATCCTAAGGAAGAAAAACATCATCACGCATTTCTCAGCCCCTGGAACTATTAGGCAAGGTTTGAGGTCTGTAAAAGATGATGTTGACAAACATCAGCTCAAAGGAGTCTACAAAATAGATTGTTCATGCGGAAAAAGCTACATTGGTGAAACAGGTCGCTCCCTCCATACAAGGCTCAAGGAACATGGCGCTGATATTAAGAATGAAAGATCTCATACCTCAGCCTTGGCTAAGCACTCCGCAAAGACTAAGCACCATATATGCCTCGAAAGCGCATCAATTATCGCAAGGGAGGAGCAGCATGAGAGACGAAAGATCAGAGAAGCGCTTGAAATTATCAAACATCCTCATAATCTAAACAAAGACAACGGTATGGAGATTAGCAGGAGTTGGCTTCCCTTGATCAAGGAATCAAGATCGCAAACTCATCCCAGGTATAGCAGGTAAGCAGGTAAAATATCCTAATAACCCTATTTTAATATTAGCATATTCATAATAATTAACCCTAAAATTCAACATAATATAGGAATTTCTATATATTAATTAATATATTAACCTTCATATTAATTAATTATAATAATAAATAAGGATATATATATATTATATATAATATTATATATATATATTTATCCATTAATTAATTATAATTATTCATAGTTAATTAATTATAATATTAATTAATTATTGGGGATTATTAATTCAAAAATTAGTATATTAGGATATATATACTAGTTAATATATTTATTATCCCATTAATTAATTCACTAATTAATATACTAATTAATAAATGTTGATAGTTTCATATATTAATAAATGAGGATTTATATACTAATTAAAATATATTAATCCCATTAATGAATATACTAATTAATTAATATACAAATTAATCATAATTAACAAATGAGGATATATATATTAATTA